>BQNB010002172.1:0-38535 GCA_026074375.1 Tanacetum coccineum
ATCCACAGGAAAATCACGAGAACGTAAAAAATATAGGCATAGAGGGGTGTACTAGGGGTATCTTGCACTAAAAATGAGTGCATAGCAAGGGTGTGGGGGTAGTTATATAACTAATGAGATCATCATAACTGTAACAAATGCATGTTAAAAACAAAGGTTATCCTAATGCCTCTTATCACTTAGTAAATCCTAATCACACGAATGCGATCTCACTTAACAGTCTTGGGATGCATTGCTAAAGCAAGTTCTAGAATCTATAATACTACCGGTACACTCTCATAAGTATTAAAAATGAATGCTTTTATTCCTAAAGATCTCTGGGCGAACCTCACATTTTGAAAATGGAATTTTTGAGTGGTAGGGTTTTTGTGCTAGTCATATAACTTCTATCCATGAGACGCTTCTAATACTACAGTTTTACCGATATATGCCATAATTTTTTTAAAATTTAGGCTAAAATTACCATCCTAAACCATGTTTCGGTATATTACATATCTTTTTAAGAACAAAGCAAATGCAAATGAAAGAATAATTTCTAAGGCTTTTACTACCCCCTATATTTATTTTGAACATTGTCCCCAATGTTCTACAAGTACCCCGCGAAATGAATAAACGGAAAATAAATAAAAGCGAGAGAAACTAATACTCCATTGGTTTGCTCAATATCGGAGAAGAAATGAGATGATCCGGCTAAATTTTCAGCCAAGAATCGTCCAAATGAAAATCCAAAGAACTTCCGGACTCTCCTTATCTAATATAACCTGAAAATCAAAATAAAAAACAACTACATACAACGTAAAATCGACGGTAAATAATATACAATCTTATTTTTCATAAACTAAAATCCTAATTTAATTTAGCCAAGAATGTTAATAGAAAGTGAAGAACAAATAATCAAACAACATATATATATATACAAGTCGTTATGTGTCAAATATGCAATTAATACCTCAATTTAATCTCATTAATACCTCACATCTAATGGTTAAAAATCCTTCCTATACTTTTTACCATTTGTAAATTTTCACAATAACCTCACCTTATATATATATATATATATATATATATATATATATGACCATTCTTTGTAGAACCACATTTTTGTACAGAACCAATTTTGGACCAATAAGAATTTTGTATTATTAAATCATTTTATTTAATTCAAAAGGGTAAAATAGTAAAACACATTTTCATTTTCTTTTTGAATTTTTTTTTAAAAACGTTTTCATTAAGCCTTAAATTTTCAGAATTAATTTTTTTATTTTTTTATTTTTTTCAGAATTATTTTTTTTAATTTTTTCAGCAAATGTATTTCAAAAAAATGAGGTACATATATTTTTTTTTAATATTATAGAAATTCATATATGTTTCTCTTGCATACAAGTTTAAAAAAAATAAAGTGCATATGTGCTTTTTTTTCTTTTATACAATTGTTTAGCCATGAAACTTGTTTTTTTTTCTTAAAATGATAATTGCACATATGTTTCTAGTGTAATTATTTCAAAAATTTATAAAAAAACATAAATATGTACATTTAATATCTAAATTTATAAGAAATCAAAAACATAAATATAAATACAGTACACAAAATTTGAGATCAAATAAAATACAATTCAAATATAAATGTATATTGTTAAATATAAATATGCACTCTTGAAATAACATGCATGAACTTTTCGAGAACATATATGCACAGCTTCGAGAACATATATGCACAGCTTCGAGAACATATAAGTACAACTTCGAAAACATTTGTGCACGCCATATAAAAGTAAGAGTGCATCCATTGATCATTTTCATCACACACCGTTATTCCTATGATTTAGCCATCCCCTGAAACAAATATATAAAAAAACTAGTTATATCAAATTATGCCATGTTAAATTAATTGTAAAACTAGTTGATAGAATAAGCCATATACAAAAAAACATATATGTGCGAACTATAACTCGTGACCCATGACAATCAAACGAATCTATACTTATAATAGCCATGTTAGTGTACTAATCATGGCTAGTATATCATTTAGACTCGGTGATATTTGAAATCAAATACGAAAAATTACTAAAAGATGATAGTTGTTAATCTATATTATAAAATTCTCTATAGATTAATCCTCTTTTAAATTTGTATGGATATTAGCATACTTGATCTAAACAAGAAAAAGACACATATTTTATAAAAAAACATAGTTCGATCTAAACAAATAAATTAAAAACATGTTAACACGTATGCACTTTTTATAAAAGACACGTATGCACTTTTTATAAAAAAGACACGTATGCACTTTTTATAAAATTCGGTGATATTTTTATGTTAACACGTATGCACTTTTTATGAAAAAAGACATGTTCGATCTAAACAAATAAATTAAAAACATAGGTATTTTTCTCTACATAAAGTGTTGAACATCTGTTGCTAAACAACATATGTTGTACTACAATGAAAGAAACGTGATTGAGAATATAGTAAAATTTAAAACATAATAAAAGAATTCAATTCGTCGAGAGTACTTACAGGTTGTCATAAAAGACTAAACCAAAACCCAATCAACCATTATAGACGATTAAACAATGTGATGATTAAGGTAGATTGGGGGCTATATGTTGTTATTTTCTTGGTCTTCGTTTCGATTGAAATTGAATATACACGATTAAAAATAAGATCGAGAAATAAACCCAAATATGAACTCCAAACTTGAACATGTGAACTTAAAGATCCGATCTAGAGAGAAGCGTAGATGGTTTGGGGTTGGCAGTTATTAGATTTGAAAGTGCTTAACCTAATTTTAATTGCCATATTTAATGAGATGCCCTAATTATTTGGAGAGATTATCTCAAATATATAGTTACATCAAATACCTAATTTGTCCTTTCTTTAATTTCTTTTTCTAAAATAAGAAGTATATATTTACAAAAATGCCATCTTGCATTGATATGATGTACAACATGCATTATTAGGAGTAAAAAGGCTGATTCTGTAGGTTATGTACAAAAAAATAGTTCTGTAAAGAAAATGACAATATATATATATATATATATATATAATATATTATATAATAATATAATATATATATATTATATATATATACTATATATACTATTGCATTCCATGGCCCGCCCGAAAGAGCGAGCTTTTTTATGAATTAGTATACTAAAATTTTAATAAAGGTTAATCAACTATATAACAATTTATTTATTGGGGGTATGCATAACAACATGCAAGAAATGAATGTTCAACCGATAAAAGAAAATAAAAGTTAATAAATTATCCGCAAGAACAAAGTATATGTTGTGTATTTACCATCTTTAACACAACAAAAAAAACTTCAAACTTTATAGTAAAAACTACATATTCCTTGCATCACAATTCAAGAAGTCGACAACCATCTTTAAGAGAAAATCCCATGTTTTTGAAATTTTTACGTGCTTTTGTTTAATAAAAATATATAGTAATTATATAAATTAGGACCCAATTTGTTATGTATTTTTATGTTGTTTTTTTTGTGGTCGTGACGATATATGATTTAAAAAAAATTAATGCATTTTCCGTTCGTTTACCCTAATAATATGGAGGTTTGAAATTTGTATGTAAATCTCTAAACTTTATTTATATAGAATTAGGTGTATTAATTATATGAGTTGATAA
Source organism: Tanacetum coccineum (assembly GCA_026074375.1). Lineage (NCBI taxonomy): Eukaryota > Viridiplantae > Streptophyta > Magnoliopsida > Asterales > Asteraceae > Tanacetum > Tanacetum coccineum. The sequence continues at coordinate 3,649 of BQNB010002172.1, forward strand.
AAAAAGACAATATTTAACATAAGCAATAATCTGTTGTGAGGTAGACGGAAGAAAGGGTTGTGCTGTAGTCATGAAGCAAGACGATGCCATGTCTCATGGACACATAAATTGACCCCATCAGCGCCTTTCAATCTCTGATGGAAGGTCTCAATAGTGGTCCAATTGGGATAAAAATAGACAACTTTAACCTTATAATTCTAGTGGTTTTACATTGTCAAATAAAACAGACCTTTTGAATTAGTTTCTCCAAAACATGAAACCATCTTTTAAATAAACTGGTCATTATTATAAGTTTTGTTGGCTCCATCTGAACACTCTAATTTGCCTATTGTCAGCATAAGATTTAATAAGTTGATACATCATCTAAATAAAGGTTGATGTTAATACTAAATATGATTGGGTCTTATGTGTGGAGTGTATGCTTATACTATCGTTAACGTTCTTGTTGTGTTTTGCTGTGACATAACTTGGCTAAGCAGGAAGTTAATTGTTGTTAACATGTTATAAAAAACGACATGTTTAGGTGTAGTTCATTTACAAAGTTAATTATTTCTACATCGTTTATAAGTCATAACCCTTGTAGCCAAGAATGACAGATATGTTGCGTCCATGACTTGGCTTTGGTGCGCCAAGCTGAAATAACACAGATTGCATACACTGACTTAGGTTTGATGCATCACGGCTGTTTCAAAAAAAATTAGGAGCCTGTAACTTATTTTTTGGTGTTGGCAAGATTAGTTTGACGTTTCAAGATAAGCTTGTTTAACTGATGTGGCAGTCAATATGAATGTTGCGTTAGTATTAAAGCATGACGAAGTGGTACAATTTAAATATGGATACTTCTATCAGGAAATGATGATGCGTTGGATTTGATATAAATGACATGCCACTCTTTCTCCTCACCATGGGACATATATGATTGAACAAAAGAACCATTCAGCAAATTCATTTGTTTGTTCTGATGGATCAATTTTCTCTAGCTTTCTGAGGGTGCTTCTGATCTATTAGACCTTTGCAGTCCTGTGTGCCAATGGTGTTATTCAAGTCTTTTCCAATTTGGACCAAAAGTTTAAGTGGGTGTTTGGTTGATGGGTTTAGAATGGATCTATTCGGATGGCATGCGTTTACTTTAATTTGTGTATAGGTTTGCAATTAAAAATTAGAGGCTGCGTTTCTACCATGCTCAAACTCAAACCTGTTAAGGGGAGTTGGTTTTGTTATACATTCCCTGCTTTTAGACTCATCGTATCGTCTCCTAAGCTCATGCTCGTGCATGCACACAAACATCTCTATTCTCCAACTCTTCTTTCCAGTTTCTAAGATTTCTTCTTCTACACTTGCTTTATTTCACAATAAGAAAAATATCTTAGACACATTGAGGGCTAGTGGATCTGCTCTTCTCCTCGCTGCTGTTATTGCTGCTGCCACATTCATTTATGCATTTGTGTCGTCGTCGTTGTTAGGTTTTCTTCCTCTTAGTAAAGACGAAATATAACTGAGTAGTGACTTACTTCCTCGCCGTTTAGTTCTCTTTATTGCTGCGTTTTTGTATTTTATGTTTGTTCTTGATGTTTATATTTGAGGTTGATCCAGTACCTGCTAAACTCTGTAAAAACTCTTGTGTGTTAGTTATGAACCCATTGCGTGGAGTAAACCAGAAGGAATGGAATTTTGACGAGTGGATACCAGTATATTTCCACCCCATCATGAAACTTATCTTTTATTGTGATTCCCCTCCGTAATTTTGCAAAGTAGAAAATTCATGATATCTAGTCATTGCAGCAAGTTGATCCGGGGTAATACTATAATCACCCGTAGAGATAGGAGAGAGAGGTGCTTTCTTGGCTCCTGTTGAAATGCAAAAAATAATAATAAATAAAGACAATGTACCTAATCGTTCAATCATACTATCTTTGAATGGAAGTAAGACGTAGATACGGAGTCGCATTGCAATAACATGACAAAAAAACCATTTGGCTGTGCTCCAGCCACTTGGAAGAGGTAGGCTGCCTGAAAGAACAACAATAATAGCTTGTCAATATGATCAAGTTTCATAAGATTAAGTATTGTGATTAAGTGAGTAGTAGAATTATTACTTGTAAGACTTGGGCATGGGTCCTGATCTTGGCTATAATTTGCTTTTTCTCTTCCTCCTTTTTCAAATCTAAGGTGTATCAAAAATGACATGATGCATTCAGCACAAGCGCTGCTTGCTGTACCAAAATTAATTTGTTACTTCACATAATTACGTTTAAACAATTGAAGGAGAATGAAAACAAAGAATGTATTGAGATTTTGAGGTGTCATACCTAAGCTTTTACAGCCTTTTAAATTGATTTGGTCAAAATAAGTTATCCTATTATTATCATAGTTCTTTTTAGTCATATATAATATATTAGTTATTCATAAACTCAAAATAGGTGTTGACAGGTCGACTAAACCATACTTTACCCGATTTCACTTGTCTTAAAAAAACCTCTTTATGACATGTTATACAATTCATCCGACCTATTGAATCCAACAATTATACTATATCAATTTAAAACATGAATGGGTGTTTTATCCATCAGCAAAAATATGAAACGCATTTAGTAAATCTAGCTCACCACTTCACGAATTTCTTGCTAAAATAGCTTGGAAGCATTAGCAGCACTGAAGTCCTCTACTACTTATATATAGAAAGAATTTTTTTCTCTCAACCAGTTTGCTTGTATCTGACATATATTGGCTGCGTGAGTCTATAAACGAAGCCCATATTTTCTCAAACGTTTCTTCATAGCATGTTACATCACGGGTATTATTTGATTGAAGCCATGTCAACGTATTCCGCTGTATATTTCTGCATGATGACATTTTTAACAGAACCGGAAATCAACAAATATGAACAGGATGCAATTACTAAATTGCAGAAGAATGTACATCAGAGGAAATAATGAACTGGTATGGCAACATAACTAATAAGATGATTTAAAAGACAATTGTGGATTTGTGGATTTAAGTATAGTTTAAATAACTTTTAACCTGTTTAGCCTAATTGAACTTTTAGAGATAAAATATAACCCAAAACTATCCAACTATAAATAAATTAAATTGCCACCTCTAAAAGTCCGACTTACATGATACATCACTTAGGATGAAAGCATGGTTGTGTGAGTGTGTTATTAAAGTTGATAATTTAATATTGTTTCTTCCTTTATATGCTTTCGATTAGCAACGTAAATCCTGCATCAGCCGTTAACTCGCCAACCTGCTCGATTCAATAAGTGTATGAACTTTAAACAATAAAAAAAGATCAGATTACCTGCATACTCAGGGGAGATATACCCACTGCGGTAGGGTTAAACCGAATAAGTATTATAAGTTAGAAAATAAGAAGCAGGATTAATCTAATAGAACATGGTTTTAGATTTTTACTATGTTCCCACCACTTTTTTGGTCTTAGCAGCACTATAAAAGGCTTCTACACGTTGTATTAATCACAAAAACAACCATATGCTTAGAATACATAAACAACTATATGCATATACCTGAGCCTAATACTCCTGGTTGTATTGCATGACCATGTTAAAGATCAATCTCGTGTTGGTGGCACTATATGTTTGGCTGAGCCCATTCCTCGCCTCTCTTTTACTTTTTCAATATAGCATCCTGTTGGTGGCACTATTTGTTTGGCTGAGCCCATTCCTTGCCTCTCTCTTACTTTTTCAATATATCATCCTTATCCTGCTGTTAATAGGTAAAGGTGGTTCACCTGCAATATTGTTTTGTTAGTATAGTATTAGTAGCCTTATCTAAAAGTTGTTATGCATACAATGGGCATTGGTAGTCCAATCACGAATCAACTAATACACCACGCATGTACACTATAATAATTGTATACTCTTCTCTTAGATCACTAATGATCTCGACCTAATATTAAACATGATATAAGATAACATCTCAAGAGCATGCTTTCGTGAAACTTCAATTTGCTCAAAAGGTCGTTTTTCCTAAACAAAACAAAACTGCATTAGGTATTTACATCTTAGTGATTCAGTTTCACAATTCAATAAAAAGACAAAAAATAATAAAAATCAGATAATCAACTAAAACCTTACAATCTAACATAAAATTCATACAAAAAACTCAGTAGCAACAACAACTGCTACATACCTGCTCTAACGGCTTTTAAGATGATCCATGGGAGCTGCATAATTAATACCTGCTACAAACACGAGCTTTCCCATAATCCCAATAACAGTCTTCATCCCAATAACAGTCTTCTTATATACAATATCTACCAACAAAACAAACATATACATACACAAAATCAAAAAGAAATAACACACTTTCATTAACAAAACAAAGAAGATAACCAACCTACAAAAAAAGAAACCAACATATATGCATACACAAAATCAAAAAATAACATAGTTTCATTAGGGTTCCGAGAAAAAGAGGCTACCCTTTTTTGTAATATGATAAGGTCGTTAGTTTTTGTAATATGATAAATAATTTATCTTTTTGAGATGTATATCAACTGCAAATAAATTCTATATTTATCTCTTTGTCAAATTAAGTTACAAATTTGAAAAATTATATTAGAAGTAATTATTCTTTACATTACCTTATATACTTTAATTCGGTAAAGAAAATCAAAAAACACAATTGGCCTTATGTTGTTTGTTAATATTACGAACAATTCAAGTTCAAATCTGGTAAGCTACATTATTTTTAAAAAAGAGTTAATTACTTGGTTCGTCCCTGTGGTTTAGGCAAATCCCTGACCTCGTCCCTATTTTTTTTTTCTTAAAGTAATGGTTACTCAATTACGAAAATCGTAAAATATTTATGGAGTGAATAAAGAACAAAAACAAATGAATGGTAATCCGATATGATGAAATAAAACTTAATAAAGTATCCGTCATTACAAACTGTACAAAAAGGAGTACATAATATGCAACCTTTAAGTTCAACACACTTGACACATTAGCAGTAAAACATTGCCCAGATTGACACTTTTATATGTAAATGTGCCAAAAGTAATTAAAAAAGAAGCATCTAGCTTTTAAAATCCAAAAAAGTGGATTGATAAAGCACCTGTAATCCTGGTTTCAATTGCACAAGTCTAAATTTACATAGCATGACATAAATGGAAATATTGTTAGCTACATATATAAGAGATAAAGACGAGTTCCTACTATAAGTGCAAGATGACCAGATTGGATAAGTGGTCGAACCAAACTATGGTTGGTTGGATTGACCCAAAAACACCATTGTTGACTTGACCCCTTTTCATGTAAAACCATCAACAACCTCCATGGGCAGTTCAAATGGCCTTCATAAAGAGTCTCGGTCGAGATACTCAAAGCTATCACACTTGCAGTTGTAGCCTATTACTTCCCCAATTCCAAAGTTTCAGGCTACAATTCTGATACTCAAAGCTATCACACTTGCAGTTGTAGCCTATTGAATGATCAACAAAAGTAAGCACAAAGTAGTCACATTAGATATGATAACTGTAGAAAGGGGACGATGGCAAAAAGGATAATTTACAGACCGATGTTTACTTCCCCAATTCCAAAGTTTCAGGCTACAATTCGGATACTCAAAGCTATCACACTTGCAGTTGTAGCCTATTGAATGATCAACAAAAGTAAGCACAAAGTAGTCACATTAGATATGATAACTGTAGAAAGGGGACGATGCCAAGAAGGATAATTTATAGACCGATGTTTACTTTCCGGGTAATCTGAAAGAGAACAATATTCTAATGCACATTTGGGTATTGGTCAAGCTTTTCATATTTATCTACAGGTTTTGATTTCAACCTATACACTCATGACGGGTTGTTGTGGGTTGTTTATTATCTCAATAGGCCAACATGTTGAATGTGTAAACACGATGAAAGACGTCAAAATCTAGTTTAATGCACACCAAGTTCTGAACCATTTTATACAGACATTCCCATCATATACTTTGATTGCAGAAGTAATAGTAATATTAAATGTGATTAAAGTACACAATATTTGCTAATGTATCTAAAATATGTACAAAAAAGTACAGGCGTGTTAATCTAGAAAGGGCTGTTTTGACCCATAAAAATAAAAAATGGCCATTTGAGCCATTACCTGGCTGAACCATATACGCATATGTATGCAGGGGGATAAAAAGACCACAACTTTAAAGTTCACACAATCGTCGGTCCTCAGGAAAATATAGCATGGTCAATTTAGGAAACTATACTATGACAAAAAAAGGTTAACATCTGAATCATGGAAAAGGCATTTAAACATTATAGCAAGATAGGAGAAAACTAACCCGCTAAAGCAAGCATATGTTATTAGCAACTTATTAGTAGACGACATTAATCCATTTTAACCTCTAAATTTTGTATGTAAATTAGTTGGCAAATATAGCACAAAGTGCATATATGCTCATATATTTTTGTAGTCCAATAACATTGATCTAAATCAAATGCAAATTATGCGACGTTGCACTTTGACCCTTATGAATAGGAAGTTATAAAATAGCTGGAACTCACTGATTTTTAAGTCCTCTACGCTGTGAAACATGGAGGGGTGTAATTTGGATAAACTGATTTACTCATCATTTTAGTAGACAGATTTACTCTTCATTTTCTTGCAGCATACAAAAAGAAAGTATATCATCGCCTAGTGATTTGAGACTTAACTGATATTCTTTAATAGTAATAAAAGTTTATATATAACTAAGCAAAAACGTATCACAATATCTTGTTTAAATACACAAAGTTGTGACTTTGTGACCACTGTATATGTGTCCGGTTAATACAGTGCTTTTATGTGGTGCTTATTTCTTATTACATGCATCGTGACACGTGACCGAGCCATCAATCATGAAATGGCATTATACATATTTCAAAAACATTGACTTACATGTGATGAATTAGTAACTGATGTTTGACCAGTCAAAGATCCTCACGTGAAATCAATATAGAAACCAAATAAACTTGTAACAAAAATAACAAATGTCAGTCGCAAACTTTAAATGTCGTAAGTTTTACATACCTCTTAGAGAATAACCTTTTTGAACTATCCAGATCAGAAGTTTTGTTGGTGCTGGACAGCTTGCTCAGAACAACACCAGCCTAAGCCATGGTTGTTGTACATGTATTCAAAGGACAAACAACTTTAGTATTCTAAAACAAATCCAAATACCAGCCCTCCTTAACTCAAATTCAATCTTACCTTAGAAGTACTCAAAATCCAGGATCTTCACCATTAACGTTGTCAAAAGCGTTTATGGTAGATCCAACAAGTGCGACAAATGGGATTGTCCTACTCCTCAGATTCTTAAAACCCGCAGGTTAAAATTAGTACAATTTATTCATATTATCTATTAAGTGAAATGAATTCATAAATTGCTACCTTTCAAGTTTGGAAGCTTCGTGAATTTAATGTGTTCCCTGTATGCAATTCATGACTAAATGCCCGAACACTTTTCATGAATTTAATGTGTTCCCTGTATGCAATTCATGATAAGATTCAACTACAAAGAGTTCATTGGTCTTGTAACTTACCTGGTCCGTAAGCGGTGTACACGATGCAGTCAAGAAGATATTAAGGTTCAAGTTCACCGGGTTCCTTTTATAATCCCCTTGTCTGTTCACAACCTTGCTAACTACTTTGTAAGTCATGTAAACTGCTTAGTTTTTATTATATAACTAACAACCTCAATACTAAAGGTGACCCATTTTACCATTTTGCAAAAGTTGGTCTGGATATGTTCTATCTCCTATATGTCAAGCGGGTAATAAAAAATATGCTTAAACCCAATTGTGTCAAAATTGTTCGAATGTCACTTGAATTAATCATATCCATTACCACTTGTCTTTTTTCACTTGCACATAAACACTGCATAAAACGACCCAGAAAACCAACCTGGCCCGTTTCGACCCATACTTAAAAAATGACATGTTTTAATTTTTAACCCAAACCTATTTTAACATGTTACCTATACATACTAACACAACTGTGCGGTTGAAAGTGTTCATGTTTGAAAACCATATCTATGGATATTATTCGGAAAGACACGTGTAAAATCATAAAAGAAACCTTGCCAATCAGGAGGTTGGCCAGTATAACATTCCACAAATTTCATAAATAATTATCAAATATGAACATATAATAAGCGCATACAAAGGGTACAATTTATTCACTTCAAATACACTATGGATGATACCTGCAATATGTCAAAGAAAACGTGTAAAACGTACTTCCATAACCCGGGTCAAACTGGTCTTGGTCGAATTCAACCACAAAGAGTTAACAACCATACAGCAAGCTCAGCAGACTCTAAAATGTAGTCTGTTAATACAACATATGTTAATTACATTTAGTTTGACTAAAATTTTGTAATACCTGCACGCACGGGATTGGTCATTCTGGTTTTTTCATCTAGTCCATTGTATGCCGTAAATTAAAAATGATGGCTTGGAAACCCGTCATTCGGTATGTTTTCAAATTTTGTGAATCTTCAAAAAATTAGCGATGTAGAATTCTTTAGAGTCTGTTGCCATTTTTTACTATGATCGCTATTGAAATGCCAGATTTGGTATGCTGCGTCCTGCTCCAGCAACTGGTCAAAGTCGTGCTGCATATCATGGATACCCATATTGGCTTGGATTGCATTTCCCTGTATAAAGAAATAGTTATTTTATGTCAGGACTTTCATGAAATTACTGAGAAGCAGTGTAGAATTTTTAACGCCGTTTTAATGGTTATACATGTTTTTCTAGAAGTATGGTGTTAGGTCTGGCAGACATTTGGCGTTCCATTCGGTTTTGTAACACCCCTATTTTTACAATATAGCAGCGGAAGCTAATCTGGGGTATTACTTCATGGGTACAACAATCATAATCATAGAAAACGACCCAAAAGAGACGTTGTTTAAAAGATACGTTATCATTCATTTCAAATCAGAGTTTTACAAAGGCAGGTCCTAAAATCTAGTTACATACAATGTGAATGATAACAAGTTTTAGCCATCTTCGAGTCCATGCCACTCCGTGCCGTATATTGCTCAATAACCTGAGATAAACATGCTAGAAACGATAACTGATTAATAAAGAAATTAGCACAAAAGTAGCAGTTATATTGAATGTTTGTGACTATGTCGGAACAGAATTATATGTAGACATTTGAGGTAAAAAAATTTGGTTTCCATATTTCGATGCAACAAATAATAGTTATATATAAATAAGGCATATCATAAAGGGAAAACGACAAAGATCCGCAACTCTTATAAGACCAACAAATGTAAACCAAATAAATTCCGTACAACTTACCATGAATGGTGAGACGTTCCTCACGACCCACAAATAGTTTCACCAAATCAATGTCCAAATGTACAATCTGCACTTCTTTGTATGCCGTTGTCTGACTTTCCAGATTTCCTACAAACGGATATCTAGCATTAACATATTGAAAACATGTCACTAAACGCTAAAAATTTTGGCAGCTATAAAAGGAACACACCCTGTGCGACTCTCATTCACCATCCCTGTCGGTAACTAAATCTGATGAATTCTATTTTTTCTAAGGTTAAAGCACCATAATTCTTAGGGGATTCTAGAATAGCTCTATTGCATTTAAAACTGCTAATGATTTGTATGCTTGTGCACACAAAGCATTTCCTTTATTCATAAGCATGACATAGCTTTTGTGAACACCAGCTGTGTGCTTGTACTTAAGAACCTTGTCAAGAACCATCTTTACAAACATGTAATGAAGAAATAAAAATTATCAAATCTACATAAAGCATACGTAAAAGAAATTAATGCAAAACATAATAAAATTTTCGATATAAGCCAGAAAATCGACGCTTATGTTATATAAGCCAAAATCAAATAAGCTAATAAGCCTACATATAAGCCAAAACAAACAACCCCTCAAGCATTTTATCAAACATATGGCATACATCAGTCACTAATTATAAAAACATCCAAATAATAAAAAAACATCATAAATATAATCATAGCAACCTGCTACTCATTGTGTAAATTCGTGGATATTCATAAAAACGCTCCAATGAATCAAATAAAGATGAAAGAAACAATAATTAATTCAACCCCAATCAAAAAAATCTTTAATTAAAAAACCTTGTTAATTGATGAGTCGGCCTCTGATGAAATTATGGTTTAGGGATTCACTCGTAGATGTTAATTTGTGGTTTAGGGATTCATCCTAACAAATTCACCAAGATGCTGCCTTCGATGGGGTCGGTTTGATTAATCACTCATGGCCTGAAATATAACACAAAACAAAATATATTGTGTGAAATCCTGCTTCATTATGATCCGATCTAATAATCAAATGGTGTATGGTATACATAATAATCGAAAAAGAACTTTGTTTATGATATTGATGTAATGAGCAACCAAGACACCTTAAACGACACAACTAAAAAACAAATAAGAATGAAATCATATCATAACACAAACATAAAAACGGATTAAATATTTGCATACCATTGATTTGGTTAATCTCGGTGAAACCTCCTTTTTGATTGATTTTGTGTGTGAGATTAACATTGTGTGCTATGTGATTTATATCGATTTTTTTATAATAAGTCCTTTTGGCTCAAAAGTTTCCAGTTCAAATGCCTTGTTTAATGTTTTGTTTTGGACAAATTTTGAAATTTTTTGTTATTGGAATGAGAAGAACTGAGATGCCAGCTTGTATGGCGTTATTTTTTAGGAACTCGGTTAACCAAATTCATTTATTTTTTCTCATATCATGGAAATAAGTTAGTTATCCCATTTTTTTATGTATTTGTTTTTTAAAAACTTGGCACAATTACCATTGTAGTCTAGTGGTAGAAGCATATTTTGTGAATGCATAGACCCGGGTTCGAATCCCACAAGCACCAAATTTTTTAGTATATTAATTTGGCCGGATTTAAATGCGTAGGTGGAAAAACAAATCTTAGGATGGACTTTCTTCTTGGTTGCCCTATAATGCTTTTCGGCTTTCCTTAGTTGCCTATGTAGATAAAAAATGCTTATGTTCTTTAAAAATGAATGACAGTGGAATATAAATTGTTGGGGAGGTGACATTCACCATTGGTAGATTATGTGGCATGAGGTGGCAATTTATTAACGCTTTATATATAATGTAAGATGATATATAAATATATATATATATAATATTAATGAGATATATATATATATACATATATAATATATTATATATATATATATATAATATATCTAATATACATGTTGATATCTTACTTGAATTTTTTTAAATTATTGAAAAATTCCAGAATTCATACTTAAACCAACTACTTTGATAATTTCCTATTTTTATAAGTCTATACTACTTAATTTACAATATTCACAGAAAAGATTTTTGAGATTGGACCTGCTGATAAACGATAAACGCATCATAAGTTTGTCGTCCAACTCCGAGTTCCCTGCACCAACTAAACGCTCCAGATTTCTGATGATTCACCTTTCTCTGCCAGCGCTGCTTATACGATCAACTCAATCATAAGACCCGATCTCTTTCGGCCAACAGATGTCCACTTTCTCTTTGGCATCTCCGGGTTGTAATCCAGATGAAAGTCGAGTACTCTGTGATGCATCTCATCGCGAACAGACTTGAGTGTGCCGTCCGAGAACTTGTACAGCTCATCAGCTCGCAACACTCTTTTCTGTTTGTTCAGGTCTTCATAGATAATTCCTGGTGGATCATATGATGGAGTGTAAGGTTCTTTGAATTCACTCTCTGGAAAGGTCTTTCTTGAGGTTGGTGATGTTAAGCTTCTTCTAAGTAACTCTCTACACCAATTTGTAATTCTTTTAATGTCTCTTGAGATTATGCTTCTTGTGAACATACGAATGCCCATAATAAAGTCAAAACAATTGCATTCCCCGTCGCAGATGGAATAACCTTTGAGTTGAACAACACAAAGAAGCATATCTTCCATGTTGTTCAAGTGTAGATTACCAAAGTTCACCTTCTTTAAATTAAAAAGCTGTCATCTATCTTTTCACCACAATCTCTCTAAGTATCATATCCGTGCAATATTCTTCACACCCAGAATCGCCTTAGTAGAGTAAAAAAACGCTTGTTTGGAAAATTTCTTATCAGAAGATGTCACCACAGTTTAACACGCCTCGCAGCCTAGTGCGTTGATATAAATATATATATAATTATATATTATATATATATATATCTAGAATATATATATATATATAATAATATCAAGCACTAGGCGAAAGGCTATACTGTGGTACCGATCTCTGATAACAAATTAACTGCTATATAATATGATTATATATATATATATATAGTTTAATTGTTTTATAAAATAATATTTATAAAGTTAAAAACGTATATAAATATTAAATAAATGATACTACAATATTTCTTAACGTTTTTATAGCCCAAACGAACCCGAAAATACTCGTAAACCACTTTTTACGTTTCTAACAGATTGTTATATTTTTATAAAAATTACAAAAAATTGTTTATAAAAATTAATTAGTTTATGTAATTTCTATTTATCCAAAATCTTTAAAAACTCAAAACTCACTCATTTTAACTCCGTTTCGCTTGTTCTTTATATGTATAGAATCATGACGAGATAAACTATTAAAATAAAATACTCACAGATTTTATAAAAATCTGTGTCGAACCAGTAAATTTAAAACAGTTTATAAAGTTATTTTTATAACTTTAATTTTACGAAAATTATATCTCCTTCGTTATAACTCTGTTTTTCAAGTTCTTTATATGCATGGTTTTCTATTGAGATGATTTATCATCATAAAATATTTGTATATTTTTATCAGATCCGAAACAGTACCAGTTTTTATAAAACTATTTTTATAAAAACAGTTTTATATATTTAATTATCGTAATCTCGTATATATCATAACTTCTTCATTATAGATTCGTTTTTTGAGTTTCTTATATGCTTGGATTCCTCATAACATGTACTATTTAAATCAGTAGCTTGTACATTTTATAAAAAATTTAATCTACCCAGAATAATTAAAACAGTTCGTATTTGTATAAGATCTATAAACTAGTTTTTATAAATTATTACTTGATTAAATTTGTACAAGTCCTTTAAATTAATTTATACCACATGTATTACATATTTTGGGTCCTAAAATTCATGTCCAGATAAAAAGTCCTCATAATTATTTGTGTATAAACTTTATAAATAAATCTTTAACAATTAATTTATCAAGTGACTTTATAAATTAATCCACACTTGTATAACACATGTTCTTGCATTTTAAACATTATTTCACCATATAGATATATAAATTCAAATCCATGATCATGCTCATTATATTTTATAAATTCCTAAAATAAACCCTAGGTGGTGAAGAACAACATAAACAACATGTATGCATGAAAATAAATGAATAGCAAGATTAGGGTTTATGTTTAGACCTCAATGAAGGTGTATGAAGATGATACCCAAATCAACTACAAGTATTTATCCCTAAATACTTCCAAGAAAACCCTAATTCTAACTTGAAAACCCTAATTATCTTGCTTGAATAAACCATTGTATAATCAACACCCAAGCTTCCAAATCACCTTGAAATACCTTAGATATTATACCTAAGAACACTTGTATGCTTGAAGTCTTTGTAAATATCAAACTATGGAAACCCTAGAATAATTATTTGAGCCGTGGGTTTGTAATAAGAGGAGAGGGTTTATGATTTTTCTTGCTAGTGAATTGTATGTGTGTTAAATCTTACCTAGAACTTTCCTTATATAGCAAGGGGTATTGTGGAAACAACCTTAGCATACCATGGATTAGTAGTAGTATTAGTACAAGCTTGTAAGGTGCTCTCCTCCTCTCTAGGAGGAGGAACAGTTTGAAAGGGGATAGGGTACAAATGATGTGCTAATTTATGGAAATTAGAGGGGGAGAAATGGTTTAAGGTTGTACTCTTGTAAGGTTATAACTTAAAAGGATTGATGCTAGTAGAGACTTGTGATTTTATTTCTGTATGTATGCTTGGATCCAGTCTAATGGCTTACAGAAGTGAAAATGATTTAATTTTGGATATTGGGTATAATAACGGGTATTTGTTGAAGTATAGATAGGTATAGGTGCTTCCGTGTATGCCTAAATGTATTTTATTGCGAAACGTAGACGTTTTACGTAACCAATAAAAATAAAATATGAAAAGTTATAAATTATCCTGGTAATAATTATATAACACTTGCTTGACATAAACTTTTATTTGTTTGATGTCCGTTTATGTTGTATGTTGATTTTTAGTTTACGCGATTTAACTAAACGATGAAAATTAAAAGCAAACGCGTAAAACCCTAAAAATAAACAATGGCAAGTATTGAGTCATAAAATGACCTTAAATAACGGATTGTTACAGTCTTCCCCCTTTAAAGGAGAATTGTACGCAAGGCTTAAGATGTGGCGCTTGTCGAGGGTGCGGTTTTTGTGAAGAGATGCGGATACTTCTTTCAGAATTGATCTTCACGTTCCCATGTGAACTCAAGACCTCTCCTAGAGTTCCATCGAACCTTGATAATGGGAATATGGCTTTGCTTCAACTGCTTAACTTCACGATCCATGATCTTCACTGGTTCTTCAACAAAGTGAAGCTTATCATTAATATGTATTTCATCCAACGAAATTGCGAACGGCTCATCGGATAAACACTTCTTTAAATTGGATACATAAAACGTGCTATGAACCCAACTTAACTGTTGAGGAAGTTCGAGTCTGTAAGCAACGGTTCCCACTTTTGCCTACACCTTGAAAGGGCCATATACCTTGGGTTTAACTTCCCCCGTTTGCCAAAACGGATAACACATTTTCAAGGAAAAACTTTTAACATAACCTTGTCTCCAACTTGAAATTCCAAAGGCTTACGCCTCACATCGGCGTAACTCTTCTAGCGATCACGAGCGGCTTAAATTCTTTGTTTGATTTGCATGATTTTCTCGGTTGTCTTATGAATGATTTCTGGACAGGTAAGCTGAGTATCTCCGACCTCGGCCCAACAAACAGGTGAACGACACTTACGACCATAAAGTGCCTCAAATGGCGCAACTTTAATGCTCTTATGATAACTACTGTTGTATGAGAACTCAATTAGAGATAATTGTCTATCCCAACCATTTCCAAAGTCTATCATGCAAGCGCATAACATATATTTTAGTGTCTAAATGGTTCTTTCGCTTTGTCCATCGGTCTGCAGATGGCAAGCAGTACTCATATCCAAGCGAGTACCCAAGGCCTTCTAAAATAACTTCCAGAACTGTGACGTAAATCTACTGTCATGGTCACACATGATTGAGACTGGTATTCCATGTCTCGTGACTACTTCTTTCATGTACAGTCTTGTCAGTTTGTCCATTGGGTCATTTTCCCTTATCGGTAAGAAGTGTGTAGACTTGGCAAGCCGGTCTACAATTACCCAAATGGTATCATAGCCATTTGACGTCCTTGGGAGCTTGATGATAACATCCATGGTGATATTATCCCACTTCCACTAAGGTATCTCAGGTTGCACCAACAAACCAGATGGTTTTTGGTGTTCAACTTTGACCTTTAAACACGTCAAACACTTGCTAACATAAGTGGCTATATCGGCTTTCATGTTGGGCCACCAATATAATTTCTTCATGTCTTGGTACATCTTGTCAGAACCCGGATGAACAAAATATTTTGACTTGTGGGACTCATGCATAATCAAGGTCCTTAGATCACTATAGCATGGAAACCAACTTATGTTATTCAAACACAGTGTTTCGTCAGCACACGGTTCTAACTTTTCTTTCCTGGGGTTTTCTGATTCTCTTGAAGTTTCAACCAACATACCTCCCACATCATCAGCCTCGAGGTTTTTTGGTTTTCTTGCCTCAGTCCGAGCTTCCAAACTTTTCTTAGGAATATCCAAACTAATAGTCATAACTAAGGCTTGAATTTCACAATTGTAATCACTGAGCAACTCTAACCAACGACGTTGCCTCATGTTCAACTCCTTCTGATCAAGGATATGTTGTAAACTTTTATGATCAGTAAACACGGTACACTTTATTCCGTACAGATATTGTCTCTAAATCTTTAGAGCGAACACTATTGCTCCTAACTCCAAGTCGTGAGTTGTATAATTTTTCTCATGAATTTTTAGTTGTAGTGATGCATAAGCAATCACCTTCTCATTTTGCATCAACACAGCACCTAATCCTTTATGCGAAGCATCGCAATAAACAATAAAGTTCTCGGCTCCTTCAAGTAAGGCCAAGATAGGTGCACTACACAGTTTCTGCTTCAATAACTAGAAAGCGGCTTCTTGTTTGTCACCCTAGTCAAACTTGACCTTCTTCTGGGTTAGCTTGGTCATTGATTTGGCCATCTTGGAAAATCCTTCAATGAACCTTCGATAGTTACCGACAAGACTTAAAAATTGACGAATCTCTGTTGCAGTCTTAGGAGATGCCTAATCTTTAATGGACTCGATTTTGGCGAGATCCACATGAATGCCCTTATTGTCTATCATGTAACTGAGGAACTATACTTTGGGAATCTAAAATTCACACTTAGAAAATTTGGCATACAACTCCTCTTTCTTAAGCAACTCTAAGATTAACTTAAGATGCTCTTTCTGTTCTTGCTTGCTCTTTGAGTAGATCAAAATATCATCAGTAAAGACAATGATAAATTTATCCAGATATGGCTTGCACACCCGATTCATGAGATCCATAAATACAGCCGGTGCATTAGTCAAACCAAATAGCATAACTTGAAATTCATAATGGCCATAACGAGTTCTGAAAGCGGTCTTCAGGATGTCTTCTTCATGAACTCTCAGTTGATGATGACCCGACCTCAGGTCGATCTTTGAGTAAACACTCGACCCTTGAAGTTGATCGAATAAATTGTCAATTCTTGGAAGCGGATAACGGTTCTTCACGGTTAGTTTATTCCATTCCTGGTAATCGATGCACATCCAGAATGATCCATACTTACTTTTGACAAACAAGACCAAGCTCCCAAGTGAGACCTGGGTCCTTATAAGCCTTTTTTGGAAAGTTCCTCCTCCTGCAGTTGATCTGGCAATTCTTTCATCTCGGACGGAGTTAATCGATAAGGTGCCCGTGCTACAGGTACCAAATCAATTTGAAATTTCACTTGTCGAGTTGGTGGAATACCCGGCAAGTCCTCGGGAAATACTTCAGCGAATCTCGAACAATAGGTACATCATCAAGTCGCTACTCTTCTGACTTGTCTTCGGCTTTCTTTGCGGTAACATGTGCCAAAAAGACATGGCATCCTTTCAGCAAATACGTTAAGTTTTGGTGCACGAGATGATGTTTAATCGAGACCCATGCCCGTTGTTGCTTTCGTCACCACGAACAATTAAGATCTCATTTCCAAAGGGAATACGAACGATCTTCTCATCACAGACGATTAAACTACATAGAATACTTTACCCACAGCCAATCCATACCAATAATGACAATCAACAAACTAACCAGTATCTATGGGTATAAATCGATGTTTAATGGATATATAAGAAGTTTAAAGACGAACCCCGTATGAAGTATTAACGCTCTATTATTTTCCCTATACGGGCTAGTTCGACATCATAGTCATGGTCTAATGCAGTTGGAGCGATATCAATTAGGGAACTAAATGCAGTAGATACAAAACTCCTATCGGCACCAGTATCAAACAAGATAGAAGCATAGCGGTTGTTTAGGAGGAACATACCCGTAACTACATTGGCATCTGGGTTTTTCCCACTGCATAAACCCTCCTTGCAGTTGCTCCACCATTTTCCAGCTTTGTTTTCCACAATTGTTATTTTTTAAACTTAGGAAATCCCTTTTAAAATGACCCTGAGCTCCACACTCAAAGCAAGTGACAACCCTTTGATTCGCCCCTGGGGCGCTCTGATTATTAGCAGCAACAGCTGGACTCCTACAGTCCCAAGCCAGATGGCCAATCCTCTTGCAGCTGGTGCACTTGGGATCACATTGCCCATCGTGATGGTAGTTACATCTGGGACACAGAGGTTTAGATCCTCCATACACTTTCTTCTCCCCAGGCCAAGCAGTGTAGGCCCTTGCCACATTTTACCTTTTAAAAGGCTGATGTTGATTCTGGATGTTTCTTGAGTTGTCATCAAGCTTCCTTTTGTTTTCAGCTTGATGGTCAGCAAAACTACAGATCTTCTGATCCATCAGTTCAGTAGAAAACTCAATTGCATCCTACATTGTCTTTGGCTTAGAAGCCATCACACTTCCCTGAATCATGTCGGGAAGTCCACCGACATACTTCTCGACCTCATCAGATTCTTCAGAAAACATTCTCGAACACATCAGTGCCAACTCTTGAAAATGTTGGTTATAGCTCAACACATCAATACCTTTAACCTTTTGGTTCCACAGTTCAATCTCTAGCTTCTTATCGCCTCTTGGGCACTACTTATCAGTCATCATCTTTTTCAATGTTTTCCATGGCATGCCATATGCTGCATCATGACCAACAGTCTTGACATAGGAATTCCACCGTGTCAGAGCATTTCCAAGAAGAGTGCAAGTAGCAAACTTGATCTGGCATGCGACGGTGCAGTTGCTAATATGGAACACAAACTCCATCTTTTCAAACCACCAAGTTAAACTGACAACTCCTTCAGCACCCTTGAAATTAAAGGGTTGGTATTTTAAGAAGTCAATGTAAGTGCACTCAGCTCGCTCTGTCCTTTTGCTGCTAGTTCCTTAATCATGGCTATCATCTCCATTTTGGCTTCTATTTGCTTCGTGTTCTGCCAATGCGTCGGCCACACTTCAAGCTACCAGTGCCTTTATGGCGGCATCAGACATAGGGGTGGTGGTTCCCTTTGGAGGTATTTTCTTCAAAATCATAAGAAAATATAATACACGTTAGATTTCATACAATCATAAACGCGACATGACATATGCATAATAAATAAAATGAGATCACATCATATAGTGAAATATATAACCGAAGTGAGATCAACAATGACATAAATAAATCTACATTCATACATAACAATATCGATAATTATACTTGATGGTTTGGTTACAATATGATCAGTACAAATGATATACAAAATGAAAATACGGTCTTAAGGCAATACTAGCTGGGAGTTACCCATAATACTTAGCATGCCATACAAGATAGCTAAATGATGACAAAAGATCCATACAGCCTACTAGATGGGAGTTACCTATAAAACTTAGCAGGCTATACATGATAGCTAACAAATGGTACAATACTAACAGCTACTACCAGCATCAGCTGGTCCATCATGAGGTCCTGCCTTTGCAATGCGCACTAGCTCTCTGAACCTGTCGTGCTCGTACTGAATGTGGCTCGTCAGTCTATCCTCATCTCTAATCCTCTGCCTATGTAGTACATCGACATCCCTTTGTAAAGCTCTAATCTGGGCCTGCATGGCCTAGCTCCTGCTCTTAGAGTGAGCCCATGCCTGACGGGAATCCGCAGCCTCACGCTCATAAGAAAAAGCCATCGAGCTAAAGTATCTCCTCTCTATTATAAATAAAGAAACCTGAGCTCTTAGCAAAGCTCGGTCATCATGTGCGTCCTCACAATGCACCTGGAGCTCATGAGTCTCCTGCCTCTAAGTAGTAACAAGATCTGTAACCCTCTTATTGACCTCCCCTACGGCAGTCATTGTTCTACTCTCAAAAGCATGGATACTAGCATCCATAATATCAATAAATCCTTAGTCAACCCTATGGGCTAGAGTATGTCTAGCCTGCCTAGCAGCAGCAGCTGACGAACTCTCCCTAACCTCGAACCTACCAGTAGGAGCAGTGAAACGAGCTCTCTTCCTAAGCGGCATGTCCGCCTCGAGAAGATCATCTC
This sequence comes from Tanacetum coccineum, assembly GCA_026074375.1. NCBI lineage: Eukaryota > Viridiplantae > Streptophyta > Magnoliopsida > Asterales > Asteraceae > Tanacetum > Tanacetum coccineum. Next base: position 23,536 of record BQNB010002172.1, read on the forward strand.
TATGAGTAGTAGATGGTAGCAACAGGGGTGGTGATGGTATCTCTGATGGATGGTAGGTGGATGGCGATGCAACACACGACCGAATCATGGCCGCTCTATAGCCCAGTGGTGCCTCAACATAAGTAGGGCTAGTATGGGTAGGTGGTGATGGTAGAGATAATGGTGGTGAGGGAATCTAGAGGAGCGGAGATGATAGTGGAGTAAGTGGAGATGGTGGTGGTGATGAAGGTAGTGCAACAGCAACTACGGTAATGAGTGCCTCAGTAGCAGCTGACATCGGTGTCTAGGGTCGGACATATATCCTAGCCCTACGAAGTCTAGGTGATGGTGGTGTGGGTGTAGACTCGTCTGTCTCAAATGCCTCTGTATCCTCAGCTAAAGGGACAGGGTCAAAAGCAGGTAATGTAGTAGAGTCGGCCGGAGCTAGATGCTCCTCCTCCTCCTTGTCCTCGAAGGCCTCCTCCTCCTCCTCATCATCATCATCATCTCCTCCGTCAGTAGGATACTCAGCAGGATCCTCCTCTGGGTCCTCCTCTGAAGGATCGGAGTCAGCAACATAGCCCGGTGATAAGGTTGTAGGTGAAGCATCAGCCGGCAGAGGCTGATCCTCAATAGGTACCTCATCGTTAGATGGTACCAAGTACTCCGGGTACTCTGGACCAGGTACATAGTCTGGTGAAGGTGGGTGCTCAGGACCAGGCACGTAGTCTGGTGATGGTGGTGCCTGCTCTAGAGGTTGTGGTGCCTCCTCAGGTGCCTCTAGCTCATCATCACATACCCACTGGAATCTCCATGGCTCAGAATCGGAATATACCGACGTATAGGTAATTGTCTAAGATGACATGACTGCTGAAACAATAAAATTAACTTATATAAGTATAATATATAAGACATGTATAGTAATATATGTAATATAATATAAGTACGTATATAGATAATGTAAGTAGTCAATGCAAACAAATAGTGTATGTATGTCCCGTGAAAAACTTTTGTATGATGCAATGTTTGAAAACGGTTATAGTCCAAGCATAACATTTGACGTGGTTCTCTATAACCTTGGCTCTATATACCAATCTGTAACACCCCCAAATAGGGTCACAGCGGAATAAGGGTCTGAGAGTGTTACTTCATAGATCAATAGCAGAAGATGAGAGAACGACCTCTATATGAGTCGTTTGAAAATGATACATTGGATTTAATAAAATTGTTTGTTACAAAATCTCACAGCTTAACTTGTTCATTTTTGAAAATGTAAAGATTTTAATACATAACAAATATATCCCAAATGTAATGCACACAAATCTTTATGCAATGTGACTCCCAAAATGACAATACCCAATGTATCCTTGCCTTTGTACCTTATTAGCCTGAGAAAAACATGCTTTAAAACGTCAACATAAAGTTAGTGAATTCACACGTTTAAGTAATGTGTAATGTAGGACCACAAGATTTCAAAGTGTAAGACATGTAACACATACAATATCTTAAAAATGTAATTACGCCTGCGCTAAGCTCATGACACTAAAGCTACAACATGTATGTATGTGCAAATTAATGCCAATAATGTGCTCGTGTAGATGTTCAACCCGTAACATCAAAATCTGACATGGTATACGTCCGTTAGTTCGGTACCGCCGAAACTAGTGAGCGCTACTCACCCGGACGGGGATATCAATCCCAAATAGATCTATTAATAATATTCGCGCTTATAACTAGTAATTAACAGTTCATGATTCATGGGCATAGTGGGTTATAGCTACTTAGGCAAACTCGTAATTTGTTTCAAGTGTACCTGCGTCCAAATGTAAAACAATGCATGTTTCTCACCTGGAGAGTTGTAAATCATTGTAATTGTATAAAAAACGGGGCTATGAACTCACCTCTAGTGAATGAATTGATTATATAAATCAAGTAAGTGAAACGTCTTGCGAAATCCGAATGCAACCTAATTAATTATAGGCCGTTTGAGTATAATGTATTTAATATAAATACCACAATATAAATTTATAGAGTACATCACCACCTATTAGTTTTTGTTTAATTTATAAGTCAAACCCATATTTTAATCGTACTTGTTAAATAAATGTTTAAGTATTTGTATCCGTAAAAAAAATATTATTGTTGTCCGACAATTGATTATTTGTCAATAATACTTAATTTAATATTTTTATTGATTATATAATGATATTATATAAATAGTTTAATTATTTTATAAAATAATATTTATAAAGTTAAAAACGTATATAAATATTATATAAATGATACTATAATATTTCTTAACGTTTTTATAGCCCAAACGAACCCGAAAACACTCGTAAACTACTTTTTATGTTTCTAACAGTTTGTTATATTTTTATAAAAATTACAAAAAATTGTTTTTAAAATTTAATTAGTTTTTGTAATTTCTATTTTTCAAAATCTTTAAAAACTCATAACTCACTCATTTTAACTCCATTTCGCTTGTTTTTTATATGTATGGAATTGTGACGAGATAACTATTCAAATAAAATCCTCACAGATTTTATAAAAATCTGTGTCGAACTAGTAAATTCAAAACAGTTTATAAAGTCATTTTTATAACTTTAATCTTACGAAAATCGTATCTCCTTCGTTATAACTCTGTTTTTCAAGTTCTTTATATGCACGGTTTTCTATTGAGATGATCTATCATCACAAAATATTTGTATATTTTTATCAGTTTCGAAACAGTATCAGTTTTTATAAAACTACTTTTATAAAAACACTTTTATATTTATTTATCGTAATCTTGTAAATATCACAACTTCTTTGTTATAGTTTCGTTTTTCGAGTTTCTTATATGCTTGGATTCCTCATTACATGTACTATTTAAATCAGTAGCTTGTACATTTTATAAAAAATTTAATCTACCCAGAATAATTAAAACAGTTCGTATTTGTATAAGATCTATAAACTAGTTTTTATAAATTATTACTTGATTAAATTTGTACAAGTCCTTTAAATTAATTTATACCACATGTATTGCATATTTTGGGTCCTAAAATTCATGTCCATCATTCTTTTCCAGATAAAAAGTCATCATAATTATTTGTGTATAAACTTTATAAATAAATCTTTAACAATTAATTTATCAAGTGACTTTATAAATTAATCCACACTTGTATAACGTATGTTCTTGAATTTTAAACATCATTTTACCATATAAATATATAAATTCGAATCCATGATCATGCTCATTATATTTTATAAATTCATAAAATAAACCCTAGGTGGTGAAGAACAATATAAACAACATGTATGCATGAAAATAAATGAATAGAAAGATTAGGGTTTATGTTTAGACCTCAATAAAGGTGTATGAAGATGATACCCAAATCAACTACAAGTATTTATCCCTAAATACTTCCAAGAAAACCTTAATTCCAACTTGAAAACCTAATTATCTTTCTTGAATAAACCCCATGTATAATCAACACCCAAGCTTCCAAATCACCTTGAAATACCTTAGATATTATACATAAAAACACTTGAATGCTTGAAGTCTTTATAAATATCAAACTATGGAAACCCTAGAATAATTATTTGAGTCGTGGGTTTGTAATAAGAGGGGAAGGTTTATGATTTTTCTTGCTAGTGAATTGTGTGTGTGTTAAATCTACCTAGGACTTTCCTTATATAGCAAGGGGTATTGTGGAAACAACCTTAGCATACCATGGATTAGTAGTGGTATTAGTACAAGCTTGTAAGGTGTTCTCCTCCTCCCTAGGAAGAGGGAACGGTTTAGAGGGGGATAGGGTACAAATGATGTGCTAATTTATGGAGAAATTATTTAAGGTTGTACTCTTGTAAGGTTATAACTAGAAAAGAGTGATGCTAGTGGAGACTTATGATTTTATTTGTGTATGTATGCTTGAATCCGGCCTAATGGCTTATGGAAGTGAAAAATGATTTAATTTTGGGTATTGGGTATAATAGTGGGTATTTGTTGAAGTATAGATAGGTATATGTGCTTCCGTGTATGCCTAAATGTATTTTATTGCGAAACGTAGACGTTTTACGTAACCAATAAAAACAAAATATGAAAAGTTATAAATTACCCTCGTAATAAATATATAACACTTGCTTGAAGTAAAATTTTATTTGTTTGATATCCGTTTATGTTGTATGTTGATTTTTAGTTTACGCGATTTAACTAAACGATGAAAATTAAAAGCAAACGCGTAAAACCCTAAAAATAAATAATGGCAAGTATTGAGTCAAAAAATGACCTGAAATAATGGATTGTTACATCATCCTCCATCAAAGTTCGAGAGCAAATTTTCTTAAAGAATGAACAAAGCTCGATTATTGGTTTTGCAACGTCTGTGTGCAAGTATTGCTGAAGTCTGTAAGGAAGTAACCGTTGCATCATTATATGACAGTCATGAGACTTCATGCCTGTTATATTGCTATCATTATCAGTCACTTTGTGCTTGAAGTTGCATCCAAACCCATCTGGTAGTTTAACTCCTTTGATGAACTGACAAATTTTTTTTCTGTTATCGGGTGTAAAGGATTACAACGCATGAGGCTTTGAGCACTTCCCATTTTTGTTTTGGCCGAGCCATAACTCACTTTGAATGCCCAGATTTTTCAAGTCTTGTCTTGCCTTAGTGGTGTCTTTAGATTTTTCATTCATTAACAAAGTGTTCAAGAAACTCTCCAACATATTTTTTCGATATGCATGACATCTAAATTGTGTTTTAGTGTAAGAAAAGACGAATATTAAAGCTCGTAGAAAATAGATCGTTTAGTCCAGTTAAACTCGACATGAACATTGCGTTTTATCTTCATACCCCTATAACTTGGATGTTTCCCCTTCTCACGCGTAGGCAATCTATCAAGTTGAGTCACAATTTCATCCCGGGTAAATTTTCTAGGAGGATCTTTGTTATCGGTTTCACCATTGAATTTCAGTGACCTCCTCCATTTATAGGGCTTCTTTAAGAATCTTTTATGACCAACATAAGCTGTTTTGCTTAACACACGCACAGATGGATTGTCTTCATTACATGTAGGGCATGCCATGTAACCTTTCCCACTCCACCCAGACAAACTACTTTGAGCAGGAAAATCATTGATGGTCTAATAAAGGATCGCTCTTATATTGAACGTCTTGCCTGTAGCAATGTCTATAGTATCGACACATTTTAGTGCCCATAAATCCTTTAGGCGTCTAGATCAAAAGGCACAGTAAACAACAATCGTCCTTACCCAAAAAGGGGGGGGGTAGTTGATTTAGGGCCAGGAATTAACAAACGCCAGAAATTAAAGAAGCCTCTTTCATACATACAGCACGAAGGTACGCATTGTATGTTGTCAATATGACCGACTACATGATGTAAGAATGACTAAGGTTACCGAATGGATTGAAACCATCAGCAGCCAACCCTAATCGAACATTTATTGGTTCTACTACAAAATCCAGATAGCTTTACCATGAACTAGGTGTTGCATCTTACCGTTCTCCGTAGACTTTCCAGTAGCATGCCAAGTCATTTGCTTTGCAGTGTGATTAGACTTGTACAAATGTTGTAGTCTAGGAATGATCAGAAAGTAATGCAACACCTTCTTCGGAACTTTCTTCCCCCATTGTGTTATTGTCTTTTCATCTACTCGTTTTACACACCAGACAAAACTTCATATCTTTATTATTAGGGCCCCGAAATAAGAAGCAATCGTTTACACAAGCATATATCGACTTGTACCCTAACCAGATCATTTTAAATGTCTTCTTTATTTCATAGTATGATGGTGGGAGCCTGTATCCTAACCTGGTAGGAAATGCTAAAACGCCCCTTTTCTCGACTCTAAAATTGACCAAAAAATAAAACTTTTTGCTTAAACGCATAACCGAGAATGACCTTATGTCACCATTTATTAAACTGACCAAAATAAATTATAATATAACCCTTGAAAGTATTTTCAACTTAAAGTAGACTTGAATACCTTTGAAATGGTGGGTGGTACGCCTTTTAACTCCTTACGATTTAGTTTTTACGACAAAAACAAGATTAACAAAAATATGGAAGAGTATCATACGGCTTTAAGCTTTTGGGCATACAGCCGTATGGTTTGCTCAAAAAGTTTTATGACAGGCATACACCCGTATGCTCAGAAGTGTACGGATTTATGGTTTGATCAGAAACTTCTGTAACAAACATACACCTTTATGCTCAAAGCGTATGGCTTTATGCCCATGTATCAGAAGTTGTCCAAAAACAATACTTTACACAATTTTTGGAAAACGACTTCTATAACTCGAATTAACACCAAAACTTCCAGAATTTCATTAAAATAACATAATACATTATTTTCATAAGCATTTGTGGTTTAAACGACCCATAACATATACTTTACGGGGTTTACCAAACACCTATTTTGACCCATTTTACGTACAACTTTTATATCTAAACCACATATAAGTTTATAAGATACAATATTTGACCATTTTAAAAGACCATTTGAAAACACATTTACTTCAAACTTGGGGGTTCAACCATGATGGAGCTCGACATCTATACTAAGCTCTTAAGTGCAATTTAATACTTCTATTCCTTGCTTTCGAATCTTAGCCTTTTACCAATTGCTTTACCTTCTTTGGAAGAACCTACAAAACGCTAAACAACTAAACCATAAGCGAAACGCTTAGTAAGTAACCCGACATAATATATTATCACATAAGACATAATCATATGCATTACACATATATATAGCTACACCACTTAATCATCCACATAGTCATTCACAACCTCTTATACATTCCATCATTCACTTGCAATAAAGTATCTATGCACATCAACACTAATCATAAATCCTTTATATACCTTGATTAGTCCCATGACTAAACCAAGAACCCTTCTTACTAGAGCTTAACTAGTCTAGTCTATCTCCACAATCAAGCCTCTATTTCCATATCACTTAATACTTAACATTCAATATACATGAAACACATGATTATTTAAACATCACAACATATTATAGTCATAGTTACTTACCTTGAATCCAAGCTATATTAACAAAAAGTCACCATCCTCTTCTTTGCTTGATTTCCTAGTCATATAATCACCAACACAATTAACACCTCTATTTTACATAACAAAAACCAATTTTCATTGATTATATGATCATAACATGACCATAACCCAAAATCATTGATTTGTTCTTAATTCATTAACCATTATCATAAATGCCTCAATACATGTTTTAGAATATCAATTTCCCAAAACCCCCAATTTGGGTATATGAAACCTAATCCATAACTCACTAATTAAACTCAATATAAAGGATTACTTACTTGGAGGATCATTGCAATGAACATTTTTCTTAAATTGGGACCTCAATTCTCCTTCAATCATCAATGATAAAATCTTGGTTTTCCCTCTCTTTCTTGATCATGTCGACACACATAGAAACACTAAAACCAATTTCATTGTCTGTAATATTTGGGAAGATTCTAGTATAATTTAGGTGCAAGTTTTCCCTTTTGGCAACTATGATCCCTCAAGTTTATTTCCTTCATATTTGGCCACTTTAACTTATATAACTTATTTACCACTTAATAACTTTAGTCCCTTGAGTCCATTCCTTTCAATATTGCGACACACAATATTTTCTAACTCCATTTACATAATATTAATACTTATAGTTTGACTATTCGGTTTGACTAACCAATCAAGCAACGCATTCAAACTTATAAAGTCTTAGTCAAACTATTCCAATGGCTTTTTTTTGTATTAAAACGCTTAAAACTCGGTTTTGGGGTGTTACAAATACCTCTTGAAAGAAATCTAGCATTTCATTGAATATAGAATCAGTCAATTTACCTTTAACCTTAAAATGGGTCAACTTTGCCATAAAGTCTAATCAAGTCACAACTCGGGTACAACTCCTCATTGGCACTGGCATATAACTCGTCAAACTCGTTACCATTAGCGTGAGTCGGTTTGTTACTTGTCTGATCAATATCTCCTTGAGTTGGCTTATTTTGTTCATTATTCCGAGGAATATAGATAAGATCATTAAGGCACGCTGTCATATCACTTATATGAGGTTGTGTTGTGTTATGTATTATTGGCGGAGGAAGATTCGGTTCACTGTGGTTATACCATGTTTTATAACTTTGGTCCCACCCATTTCTGAAAATGTGTTTTGAAAGGTTTTTGATGTTTACAAATGATACATTACGACAAGAACGACATGGAAATTTTATATTTACAAAACTATTTAATAACGACTTTCAATGCTTGACGAATTCCTTAAGACCAACAAAAAAATGCGTTTTTAGTACGCTCTAAACTGGTCCAACTCTTATCAATTACCATAACTACGTTTTAACGATACAATTAGTTATTATATGCACTTAATTAAACACATTCAAACGATTCGACACGTAAGCTCATAAACGAGGAATACGAGTTGTTTTGTTCACCTAGTGCAACTGTAGAAGGCAATCCTAACCCACTCTTTGAATGATTCGTCTCATATATTAATGCGTATAACTGATTTACTATTTGAGAAAATTTCGGCAGCATTTCCCCTCAACTCCCCAAATATGTGTTTAAAGACATATTCATAGGAGTAAAGGAGAAACACTGTCGAAATCATTTCAAATAGTAAACCAGTTATACGCATTCATATCCTAAATGAGACAAAACATTCAAAAAACAATCCCAAACAAGGGACTTTCCAAAATTAATTTCTAATAAATTAAGTCTGGGCAGGTTTTCTATAGGATGATTAACTTTAGACGGGGATTTTCCAAAATTAATCACTAAAATCCTAAAACATTAAATAAAACAAATACCAAACACATAACATATTCGCATATTATATAATAAATGTCAATTAATCCAAATCACAATAAGCTCCGATAAGCTGTTTAAAAATAGCTTATCAGAATAAGTTGTTTAAAAATAACTTATTCTGATAAGCTGTTTAACAATAGCTTATCAAAATAAGCTGTTTAACGATAACTTATCAGAATAAGCTATTGTTAAACGGCTTATCAACATATCCAAATGTACAAACCCAACAACAATTGGTGGAAAATGCAATCCTAACTCGACTACAATCATACCAAAGGCAATACTAACCCGACTACAATAATACCAAACGCAATACAAACATTTATACCAAAACCACTTATTCTAAAATAATTTTCTGCTTATTTCAGCTTAATGATAGCTTATTCCAAATGCAATACTAACATTTCAATTCATGGCTTATATATAACTAACATTTCAATTCACGAGTATATATATAGACTAACTAACATTTCATTTCAATTCACGGCTTATCACAAAAAAAAATTGAACGTACTGTGGTCTCAGCTGTGGTCTCTATAGGTGTTGGATTAAAAATTATCATATAAACAAAGATTAAACGCAGCGGAATGAAGCACCTATCAACGAATCCATAGAGTCATATGATCAAACAAAGTTAAAACAAGAAAAGATTAATACCTTTGTAGCGTGATCGGTAGAATCAAACGGTGACCTTCACCCTCACACGAAACACCTAATGAAACCAAGTGATCAATGGAGATCACCTCTATGATGTATCCACACTACACTTCCTTGTATACCAAATTGATGCTAGTCTTAACCCCGTAGCTTTGTAAAACACTTTTGAATGAACAAGATACAAAAGTTGGATCAAGAAAACAAAAACACACACATTGTATGTGTTTGTATGCCGTGTTATATAGAGAGAGGAAAGAGGAGAGAATATCTCTAATTTTGTCAATCAAAATAAATGAGATGTTATCACTAATACATTAACCATAAATAGCTTGATCTCATCTTTTTTTCCTTCTCTATAGGCCGGCCACCCATATGGGTGTATGTGGGCTTTCTTAAACTTTTTAAGTCCAATAAATATAGTACACTACTTATTTATTAGAAGCCCAATATTGATCCCGAGTTACGTAGGTTATTTATATACCGTAAATACAATAAACACGATACATAAAATGGTACCTTAGTGTATATGTGTGTGACCCCATAGGCTCACATGTATCTAGCCATATAATTATTTATTATGACACAGGCATACTCCAACAGCTCCCATTTGCGCACGTCATAATAATCAAGTAATTATACAAGCAAATGTTAGTGTTTAGTAATATGCCAATGCCCTCAGAAACATATGAGGATAGTTTCTTAAACATCTTACTTTAAATGATTTAGATGTCAATCATCCTTTTGTTATGGATACTGTGTTAAACATCTAACATGGATCAAAAGTCATTCTTAAGTTTAACAATTCTGTTTCTTAATATAGACATTGAACTAGATTTCCAAATTAATAAAGTATCATCTTAATTACATTTTGGGTGCGGCCACACATACATCTGTTCAAATCATCGAGGGGCCCAGTAGTATCTTACTCCATAACATGTGGAGAAACAAATCCTATTTTGACTGTACGTGTCCATTATGTGTTTCATATCCCTCCTAAAAATGGCCTTTATAGCAGCCTTCAACAGGTCAGCGTTGAACCATATCAAAGATTGACATTCCACACATACAAAACCTACTTGCATCTCAAGTCTGAGGATGAGAGACATAACTACTTGCGAGATTCACTATTGACGCCGATCCATCTAGTGAATACTCATAGGTTGGGTCAGTCCAATGTTCATCCAATGAACAACATATGAGTTTGGCGGTATCATCCTTTAAAATTCATACTGTATGAATATAACCAAAACACTCACATTTGTCTTAATTCAATGATGTTCCAGTATCATTAACTGACAATGGACAATTTAGAATAAATAAATTATTCATGGATATTAAACATGCTAATATAGGACACAGTAATCATTGAATGAAAACAATCACACCAAGTATATCAATTCATTATGAAATAAAACTGTTTTACATCCTAATTATTCAAATACTAAAATAAACAAATCTACATGAAACTACCAGCTGGTCTAAGTCCAATGCCCCTAGCATGCTCAATATGTTTGGTTCAAGGCATTAGTTTTGTAAGAGGATCAGCTAAGTTGTTATCTGTATGAACTTTGAGAATTCGAATATCACCTTCTTGAATAACTTCTCGAATAAAATGATATTTTCTTCAAAAATGTTTTGCACCCTTTTGAACACCAGGTTCTTTGGCTATGGTAATGGCACCTATGTTGTCACAGTACATATCCATAGGTTTATCAATGTTGGGGACAACGCCAAGCCCAGAAATGAATTTACGTATCCAAATAGCTTCCATTGCAGCTATGTATTCAGCTTCCATAGAAGACATTGCGGTAGTGCTTTGCTTAGAACTTTTCCAATTAATAGCGCCTCCGTTCATCACGAAGACAAACCCCGTTTGAGATCGAAGGTCATCCCGATCAGTCTCCCAACTAGCATCGGTGTAGCAAGTAACACCAAGCTCAGTTGTGGAATCACCACCATAAACAAGAAACATATCTTTAGTATTTCTAAGATACTTAAGTATGTTCTTTACAGCAATCCAATGACTTTCGCCTGTATTCTGTTGGTATCTACTCGTTAGGTTCTGAGAGAATGCTATATCAGGTCTAGTGCACATCACTGCGTACATGATGGAACCTATCGCCAAAGCATAAGGTACTCCTTTCATTCGCTTCACCTCTGCCGGTGTGGAGGGACCTAGAGATTTTCTCAAATCAACATTGGGTTGTATTGGAATAGTTACACGTTTGGAAGTATCCATCTTGAATCGTTGCAAGATTTTGTCAATGTATGCATTTTGGCTTAAACTGATCAATCGCCTTGATCTATCTCGATAGATTTTGATTCCTAAAATGTATGTCGCCTCACCTAAGTCTTTCATGGAAAAACATTTTCCAAGCCAGGATTTTACATCTTGTAGCATTGGAATGTTGTTTCCCATGAGTAATATGTCATCGACATATAAGATTAGGAAGACGATGATACTTACACTTGCTCTTTTATATACACATGGCTCATCGGGATTTTGAGTGAAACCATACTTTTTGATCTCCTCGTCGAATCTCTTGTTCCAGCTCCTAGAAGCTTGCTTAAGTCCATAAATGGATCTTTGAAGCTTGCATACTCGTCCAGTATGCTTAGGATTCACAAACCCCTCAGGTTGCACCATATAAACGTCTTCGTTTAAGCGACTATTTAAGAAGGCAGTTTTGACATCCATTTGCCAAATCTCATAGTCATAATATACTGTAATGGCTATGAGAATCCTAATAGCTTTTATGTATGCAACAGTCGAGAAGGTTTCTTCATAGTCAACCCTGTAGGTTTGAGTGAAACCTTTTTCTACAAGACGAACTTTATAGGTATGTATATTTCCATCCATATCGGTCTTCTTCTTGAAGAGCCATTTACTCCCAATAGTCTTACAATTAGGAGGAAGATCAACTAAGTTCCAAACTTGGTTGTCTTTCATGGATTGCATTTCCGCGTTCATAGCTTCAAGACACTTTTCGAATTCTAAAGAAGGTGCTAACTACTACGTTACTTTTACTGACGACTTCAGTAGATATGGTTATGTTTACTTGATTAAACATAAACATGAAGTTTTTGAAATGTTCAAGACTTTCCAAAATGAAGTAGAAAATCAACTCGGAAAGACTATAAAAGCACTTCGATCGGATCGAGGAGGCGAGTATTTAAGTCAAGAGTTTTTAGATCATCTAAGGAGTCGTGGGATCATCTCACAACTTACTCCTCCCTATACGCCACAACACAATGGTGTATCGGAAAGGAGAAATCGAACTTTACTTGATATGGTTTGATCCATGATGAGTCTAACTACTTTGCCAATGTCCTTTTGGGGCTATGCTCTAGAGTCTGTTGCACGCATACTCAATATGGTTCCAACAAAGAAGGTTAATAAGACACCATACGAAATGTGGCACGGGAAAGTCCCGAATCTGTCTTACTTGAAAGTCTGGGGTTGTGAGGCGCTAGTTAAACGAGACACGCCAAACAAACTTGAGTCCAGATCTATCAAGTGCATCTTCGTAGGATACCCAAAGGAAACAATGGGTTACTACTTCTACTACCCACTTGAGAATAAAATTTTTGTAGCTCGTTATGCTGAGTTTTTTGAGACACGTCTCATAAAACAAGAAGCAAGTGGGAGCACCGTAGACTTTGATGAAATTCAAAGTGAAGATGCACAACCTTCTGAGAACACTAGCCTACATCAACATGAGGTCGAACTCGACACTGTAGAACCTCAAACTGATGTAATTCCCATTCGTAGATCCGCAAGGATACCTCAAGCACCTGAATGATATGGTTTCTATATCAATGCTAAGGAACATGTGTATGATTCCAAGTAGATCATCAGTTCTTTCACTTGCGTGAGTGAAAGGCTTTCTTGCCATCTTGCCAGATATACAGGATACACATACGTCAAAAGATTCATCATCAATTACTCAAGGAGCCCATCATGTTGCAGCTTCTCAATGCGTTTCTTGTTTATGTGGCCAAGACGACAATGCCATAGAAAAGTAGAATCCAAGTCGTGCTTGGTTTTCTTGTTGCTACATGTGTAAATAGAACATTCATTTGACATATGATTATGCATATCAATTTCAAAAATGCCATCGCGTGGAAAAGCATTAAAATAAACTATGTTATCCTTAGAAACTAAAATAGCACCATTATCCATAAATTTATAACGAAAACCATTATCCCATAAACGTGAAAGTAAAATAACCCCTCTAGTAATAGTATGGGAAAAATGACAATTATCTAATACAAGAATCATTCCACTAGGGAGGATAAGATCAAAGCTCCCTATAGCTTTGACAGCTGCAGTGTTGCCATTGCCAACATATAGATCCAAAGCTCCTTTATTCAACTTTTGATATCCTCTAAGCCCCTGGATTGTATTACAAATGTGAGTGCCACAACCAGTGTCATAAATCCAGGTATTACTTTTAGGAAATGAGAAAAGTTCTATCGTGAAGATACCTAATGTGCCAGATGCACTGGCTTTGTTCTTCTTTAACTCTGCCAAATATAGAGGACAGTTCCTCTACCAGTGTCCAGTCTTGTGACAGTGGTGACACTCAGTATCCTTAGCAGGATGCTCCTTTTTAGCAGGGGGGATCTTGTGCTTGGGATTATAAGCCAACTTGCATTTTCCCTTGCCTCGTGCTTGCAATTTAGGTTTCTAGATTTGACCTTGCCTTATAGCTAGGACAGCAAGAGTTTTCTTGGGTATACCCTTTTCTGCAAGTTTTAGCATGGCATGCAGTTCAGGTATAATCTTCCCCATGCCATGCATGTTATAATTTTGCACGAACTGGTCATAATCCTTTAAGAGTAAAGTAAGAATCATGTTCACCCCAAGGACTAGAGGCATGGGATAGCTAATATGCTCCATCTGATCTAAGTAGGCTTTCATCTTCAGCACATAGGTGCTAATAGATTGCCTCTCCTCCTGCTTGCAAGCATGAAATGCCTTGATAGTTTCAAACAATTCTTGCTCAGCCTGTTCCTGGAACATAGTTTTCAGTTCTTGTAGGATCTCAAATGCTGGCCGGTCCTCTAAGTTCTTTTGGATCTCGAGGGTCATGCTGACCAGCATAAGACAAGCTACTTCTTATTGTTCAGCGTCCCTACGGGTGTAGGTGTTACGAACAACAACAGTTGCAGTGGCAAGAGGCGCTTCAGGTAAGGCCTCTTTCAGGTGGTGCAACTTTTGTTCATTCCTAAGGACAATCCTCAGGTTGCGACACCAGTCTAAAAAGTTGCTACCATTCAACTTCTCTTTTTCAAGAATTGACCTGATTGAGTTGTTGTTAGTGGTTTGAGTTGCAGCCATCTATAAAATAAAGTTTAAGATTTTTAGTATTTTTAATAATTAATCCTTTTAAAATTAACTACCCAAGTTTATATAAAACAATTAATTTTACGAAAAGGCTAAGATCCTCATTGAGGTTCCATCATCATATCAGTTGATCTGCTAGCAATGATAGATTCAATAGGTAGGTAACGT
>BQNB010002172.1:41318-56776 GCA_026074375.1 Tanacetum coccineum
TGAGTCATCCGATGAAGACGAGGATGACGATGATGTTGATATCGAGAAAGATGATGAGGAGGAGCACCTAGCTCTTGCCAACTCTACAGTTGTTGCTTTTCCAGCTGTTGAGCATGCCCCATCTGCTGAGCAGACTGAGCCGCTTGAGACCGGCGAGTCTGCGGCCACACCACCACCACATCATGCATACCGTGTTACGGCTAGGATATATATCCGAGCTTAGACACCCGTATCACTTCCTTCAGATATAGAGGTTGTCAGACTTCTTGCTATACCTAATCCACCACCATCACCATTCTCCCCATGTTCATCACCACTACCTCAGATTCCCTCACCACCTCTACCAGTATCACTACCTTTACTTGTATCACCTCCACCACTACCTGCTAGCCTTACTTATCCTTTAGGATATAGAGCTGCTATGATCTGGCTGAGAGCCGAGACACCATCTACTTCCCATCCACTGCTACTACCACCACCTATTGTACTTACACATACCAGGGCATCTATGGCCATAATGAGGGCTGTTGAACCATCCCCTACATCTTAGCACCTCGATTAGGGATACTACCATCGAAGACACCACTGTCAGGGACACCACCACTCCTACCTATACCTTTACCTACTCAATCACCACCTTTGATTTTACCATCTACTAATTGTAGAGCAGGTGTTTTTGAGGTTACATTGTCGCCTCGAAAGAGGTTATGTATTGCTCTAGGTCTAAGATATGAGGTTGGTGAGAGTTCATCTGCTCCCACTGGAGGCCTTAGAGTAGACTATGGATTTGTTGGTACTTTAGATGATGAGATTAGGCGAGACCCCAAGAGATATGTTGATTATGGAATCACAAACACTTGGGAGGATATGGTTAAGGACATACAAGGGACACTAGTAGTTACTGATGTGGCAGAGCTTAGCCAGAGGATGACAGACTTTGTTATAACTGTCAGACAAGACATAGATGAGATATATGGGAGACTGGATGATGCACAAGATGACAGGTTATTGATGAGCGATCGGCTCAACATGCTGTTTAGAGATAGACGTGCTCATGCTCACACTACTTTACTCATGAAGAGAGAGGCTAGACTTTCCTGTGAGGCATGGGGACGGTCGATGGATGCTAGTAACACCGCCCATTCTGAGGTAAGAGCATTGAGGACTACTATATTGGCACATCAGACAGAGATTGCAGCCTTGCGAGCAGCAGACCGCGCTTGATAGGCACAACTTATGGAGACACGGAGACTGATGAGTACACTGCAGAAATAGGTGACAGCACTGCAGGGACAGCAAGGACCCGCTAGCGGTCTAGTACAACCAGAGATACCAGAGGAGGCCGGTAGCAGTTCATAGATTTGGTTATGTTGTAGCTATATTGTATTAGCCTACTAAGTATTACGGGGTAACTCCCGGCTAGTAAGGCTTTAGGTTGTTTATATTTCATTTTGTAACCTAAGGATAGTGATCATTTTGTAACCGAATCAGGTCATGTATGTTTCCAGATTATATATAGAAAGGATGTATTATGTCATGTCTATAATTGAATTTATTATAAATGAATGTCGATTTAGTTACACCATTGTTAATTTCAATTCAGTTGTACATTTCACTGTGTGATGCGATCTTACTTTACTTCTTATGTATATGTCATGTCATGGTTATGATTTTATGAAATCTAATGGGTATTATATTTTCTTGTGATTGAAGAAAATGGCGATGACAGCCATAATTCAAGAACAGGAGTTAGAAGGACAGAACGAGTTGCTAGAGAGTGCACTTATCCAGACTTCATGAAGTACTAACCTCTAAATTTCAAAGGCACATAAGGGGTTGTCGAATTGATTTAATGGTTTAAGAAAACAAAAACTGTGTTCAGTATAAGCAACTGCTCTGTGGAAAACCAAATCAAGTTTTCAACTTGTACTCTTCTTGCAGGTATGCTAACGTAGTGGAACTCCCACGTTGGGATTGTTGGTCATGATGTTGCATATGAAATGACTTGGACAGACCTGAAAAAGAAGATGACTGGAAAGTACAGCCTGAGGGGCGAGATAAATAAGCTCGAGGCTGAGTTGTGGAATTTGAAGGTAAATGGTACCGTGATAGGTTACAACTAACGTTTTCAAGAACTGGAATTGTTGTGTGCTAGAATGTTTCCTGAAGAATCAGACAAGATTGAGAGATATGTTGGTGGTTTGCCCGACATGATCCACGAGAGTGTAGTAGCATCAAAGCCTAAGACAATTCAAAAGGCGATTGAAATAGCAACTGAACTGATAGATAAGAAAATCCTCACTTTTGTTGAGCGTCAGACTAAGAACAAAAAAAAGCACAATGATAACCAATAACAACAACAATAAGAGAACAAGAGGCAGAATATCGATAGGGGTTACACTGCGGGATCTAGTAAGAAGAAGCCATACAGGGGATCTAAACCCCTATGCGCTAAATATAATTATCACCACGATGGTCTATGTGCTCCCATATGCCACAAGTGCAACATAGTTGGCTATCTGGCTTGTAACTATAGGAGTACTGTAAATGCTAATGCTAGTAAGAAACAGAGGGGCACTAGGGCAGGTCAAAAACCTACTTGCCATAAATGTGGAGCCCAAGGACATTTCAAGAGGGATTGTCCAAAGCTGAAAAACAACAACCTTGGTAACCAAGGTGGAAATGGCAATGCTTTAGCGAAAGTGTATGCGGTAGGCCGTGCAGGGATAAACCCAGACTCAAACATAGTTACGGGTACATTCCTTCTAAACAACCGCTATGCTTCTGTCTTATTTGATACTAGTATCAATAGAAGCTTTGTGTATACTGCATTTATCTCCTAAATTGATATCAGACCATCTACCTCAGATCATTAGTATGATGTTGAACTAGCTGACAGGAGAATAATTAGGTTAAACGCTATCATTCGGGGCTGTACATTAAATTTCTTAAATCACTCATTCAACATAGACTTAATGCCTGTAGAACTTGGTAGTCTCGACGTCATTATCGGTATGGATTGGTTGGCAAAGTACCAAGCTGTCATCGTTTGTGCTGAGAAAATTGTTCGTATTCCCTGGGGAAATGAAACGTTGATTGTTTACGATGACAGAAGTGACTAGGGAAATGAGACTCGTTTGAACATCATCTCATGCACTAAAATAAAGAAGTACGTGCTAAGAGGACGTCCTATCTTTTTGGCACATGTTACTACAAAGGAGACTAAAGACAAGTCATAGAAGAAGCAACTTGAGGACGTACCGATCGTTCAAAATTTTCTTGAAGTATTTCCTGAAGACTTATCGGGTCTCCCTCTGACTCGACAAGTGGAATTCCAAATCGATTTGATACCTGGTGCTGCACCTGTAGCACGGGTACCTTATCGATTGGCCCCGTCTAAAATGAAAGAATTGTCAGACCAACTCCAAGAACTTTATGACAAGGGCTTCATAAGACCCAGTTCCTCACCCTGGGGAGCTTCGGTCTTGTTTGTCAAAAAGAAGGATGGATCGTTTCGAATGTGTATCGACTACCAAGATTTAAACAAGATAACGGTAAAAATTATTATCCACTCCTAAGGGTCGACGATTTATTTGATCAACTACAAGGATCTAGTATTTATTCCAAGATAGACTTGCGATCAAGTTATCACCAGCTTTGAGTACGTGAAGAAGATATTCCGAAGACGGCATTCAGAACTCGATATGGTCATTATGAGTTCCAAGTTATGCCATTTGGCTTGACGAACGCACCAGCGGTATTTATGGATCTCATGAACTGCGTGTGCAAGCCATTTTTGGATAAATTTATGATTGTCTTTATTGATGATATCCTTATCTACTCCAGGAACAAGAAGGATCACGAAGAACATCTTAAGGTAATTCTGGAATTGCTTAAGAAAGAGGAGTTGTACGCTAAATTCTCTAAATGCGAATTTTGGCTTCCCAAGGTATAATTTCTTGGCCACGTGATTGTTAGTCAAGGCATTCACGTGGATCCCGTCAAGATCGAATCCATAAAAGATTGGGCATCTCTCAAAACGCCAACGGAGATTCGATAATTTTTAGGTCTTGCGGGGTATTACCGAAGATTCATCAAAGGATTTTTAAAGATCTCCAAGCCAATGACCATGCTTACTCAGAAGAAGGTCAAGTTTGTTTGGGGCAACAAACAAGAAGCAACGTTTCAACTATTGAAGCAGAAGTTATGTAGTGCACCAATTCTGGCTTTACCTGAAGGAAGCAAAGATTTTATCACATACTGTGATGCTTCAATCAAAGGTTTGGGCATTGTGTTTATGGAAAGTGAGAAGGTGATTACTTATGCATCAGCCCAATTAAAAATTCATAAGAAGAACTATACGACTCATGATGTGGAACTTGGAGCAGTAGTGTTCGCTCTCAAGATTTTGAGGCACTATCTGTATGGGACCAAGTGTACGGTGTTCACAGATCATAAGAGTTTACAACACATTCTTAATTAGAAAGATTTGAACATAAGGCAACATCGTTGGTTAGAGTTGCTCAGTGATTACGATTGTGAGATTCGTTATCACCCGGGAAAGGCAAATATTATTGTTGATGCTTTGAGAAGGAAAGAGTGAATAAAGCCATTAAGACTTCGAGCCTTAGTCATGACTATTGCTTTGGACCTTCCTAAGAAAATTTTGAATGCTCAGACTGAAGCACGGAAACTAGAGAACATCAAGAACGAAGATGTTGGAGGTATGTTGATTGAAAATTCTAAGGATCTAGAGAAACTTAGAACGGAAAAGTTAGAACCCCATGCAGATGGAACTCTTTGCTTAAATGGCAGGAGTTGGTTACCCTGTTATGGCAATTTGAGGACTGTGATCATGCATGAGTCCCACAAGTAAAAATACTATATCCATCTGGGTTCTGACAAGATGTATCAAGACAAGAAGAAGCTATATTGGTGGCCTAATATGAAGGCCAACATCGCCACCTATGTTAGCAAATGTTTGACGTGTGCTAAGGTCAAGGCTGAACACCAAAGGCCATCAGGATTGTTGGTACAACCCGATATTCCCCAATGGAAATGGGACAATATCACTATGGATTTTTTCACAAAGCTTCCTAAGTCATCACAAGGCTACGACACCATTTGGGTGATTGTTGATCGACTCACTAAGTCTGGAATCTTTGTACCAATGAGGGAAACTGATCCCATGGAGAAACTGGCAAGAATGTACCTAAAGGAGGTGGTCACTAGGCATGGAATACCTGTCTTAATCATTTATGATCGCGACCCTAGGTTTGCATCAAATTTCTGGAGGTCACTCCAGAAGGCCTTGGGTATGAGTACTGCATATCATCCGCAGACTGATGGACAAAGCGAGAGGACTATTCAAACACTTGAGGATATGTTGCGTGCTTGTGTGATCAACTTTGGAAAGGGTTGGGTTAACCATTTGCTGTTAGTCGAGTTTTCATATTACAATAGTTATCACGCTAGCATCAAGGCTGCACCATTTGAAGCACTTTATGGTCAAAAGTGTCGTTCACCTGTTTGTTGGGCTGAGGTTAGAGAAGTTTAACTCACTGGTCCTGAAATAGTCTAAGAGACGACCGAGAAAATCATTCAGATCAAGCAAAGAATTCAAGCTGCTCATGATCGATAAAAGACTTATGTCGATTTAAAGTGTAAGCCTATGGAATTTTAAGTTGAAGATAGAGTTATGCTCAAGGTTTCGCCTTGGAAAGGAGTAGTATGTTTTGGCAAACGGGGGATGCTAAACCCCAGATATGTTGGACCTTTCAAAGTGTTGGAAAAGGTTTTAGCCGTTGCTTACAAGCTTCAACTTCCTCAAGAGCTGAGCAGGGTTTACAATACGTTTCATGTATCCAACTTGAAGAAGTGCTATGCCTACGAACCATTAGTCGTTCTGTTAGATGGACTACACATTGATGACAAGCTTATCATGGATTGTGAAGTCAAATGGTTGAGGCAAAGTCGTGTCCCAATTGTCAAGGTTTGATGGAACTCTAGGAGAGGTCCTGAGTTTACATGGGAACGTGAAGACCAATTCTGGAAGAAATATCCACACCTCTTCACAAAGATCGCACCGTCGTCAAGTGCCTCGTCTTAAGCCTTGAGGACATGGCTCATTTAACGAGGGAAGACTATAACACCCAGTGTTTTAGGATCAATGTACATCATCAATAAATTTACTATTTATTTTTAGTATTGTACGCGTTTGCTTTTAATCGTCATCGTTAAGTTAAATCGCGTAAGCTAAAAATTATCATTCAATGTAATCGGGAATCAAACAATTAAATGTTTACATCAAGCGAGTGTTAGATAATTATTTAGAGGATAATTATTAACTTTGTACATTTTATTTTTATTGGGTACGTAAAGTGTTTACGTTTCGCGATAAAATACGTTTAAGCATTCCTGGAACCAGCAAAACTTTTCTACGCTTCAACAAATACCAATTTTTATACCCAATGCTCAAGTTTTATTAAAACATCACCCTTGTTATCACATTGGCTGAATTTATCATAAAATAAATCAACCAAGACTTACAAATTGCAAGTAATATCTTTATACATGTAAACTACAACTTGTAACTTAAAAATAATGCAAGATATTTTGTATAAGACCAAAAATCATCTAATACTTCCTCACCTCTCCTTATTTTCATGGGATAATACCCACCTAAGGGAACCAAGAGCACACACTTGACCAACTAGCAACTTTGTACAACATAAGCTCAATAAACCTTATGTCTTTCACTAGTATAATTGACCAAGACTTCCATGTTTTACTCTTTGTGTCTTGGACTTTCTTAGGATACTTTTGACAAGCCTTATTGATATATAAGGCATCCACTAGATGAGAATACACACACAACTCATTTTCTTAAGGTGAAAACTACACAAATCCCTCTCTTTGGTCTCTCTTACCCACGGCTCAAACCAAAAACACACAAACAAATCACACAATTTATTTTATCCAGTATTCAAGTGATCTAAGTACTTATCAAAGGCATTCTAAAGGGTATTGGAAGCTTAGTTGGTTGATAAAAAGGGTTTTATACAAAGGAAATGAGTTAGGGTTATCATTGAAATTTAGGGTTTTCAAGGTGTTGAAAGCTAGGGTTTTCTTGCTAAATAAGGGTTTAGATTTTTTGTTTATCATCTTACTCCATATCAAGATTATCTAGAAACCCTACATCTTTTACTTCCATGATTTTATGTGTTTATAACTTCTATATAGTAAATCACCATCTAGGTTTCATAATAAGATGTAAAATAGTTTTACCTCTTGTTCATTGTTTAAAATACTTTTACATGAGAATTATTAATGGTATTATCATGTCATAAAGCTAGTATATACATATTTCAAGTATTGATTTATTTATAGAAAGTATATGTAAACTAATGGTATAAAAGTACATATCAAAGTTTATAAACAAAATAAGTACGTAGGCATATGGATCTTGTGATTCTTGGATAATCTTTGGATAAATCATGGACTAGGGACCTTAAGGATATAAGACATGTGATATTAAGTGTTGTAATGGACTTGTAGCAAGTGTGCTAAACTAAAAAGTTACAAAATCAAGTTTTAATCATATTTATACAAAATGACCAAAACCTTCTGTTGGAAATACGAAAATAACATATATATTTTATATTTTATAAGATACTACATGTCATGACGGTCGTAGGCGTGTAGAGAACTCAAAAAACCGATTTATAACGAAGGATATACACTTATTACAAGTTATATGATAATAAACGCCTTTTATAAAAGAAATTTTATAAAAACTATTTGATTTTCAGATCTGATATAAATGGTTGGTTATTTTTCATATAAATTACATATTTTTAGGATTCTAAAATAATAAGAATCATAATTTTTGGATCAATAACGAAGGAGTTATGAATTTTGCAAGTTTACGAAAATAAATACTTTTATAAAAGTTAGTGTTCACATCAGATTTTTTATTTTGAAAACATCATTAATTAGATAGAACTATTAATTACGAAGACGTGCTCGAAAGAATCACTAAAAACGGAGTTAAAACGAATAAAATACTACATTTATGAGTGTTGGAACTTATTGAAAACGACTAAGTGTCGTTTCTGCTGTTAGAGATGTTCGCTTCTGCTGATAGCATTAAGTCGTTCCTGCTGGTAGTTCAAGTAACGTTCCTGCTGATTATGTTTCTGCTGGTCATGTTCTCGTTCCTGCTGACAGAGATAGAATCTGCTGATTATGTTTCTGCTGGTCATGTTCTCGTTCCTGCTGACAGAGATAGAATCTGCTGATTGTTATTTATAGACGTAATTAATGTAATTAAGGATTTATAGTTATATTCTAGTATTATCTCATTAATATAGGAATGAGATAAATTAGGAAGAGATTGATATTGATGTATATCTCTTACGAGATTTTAGTTTTCTTGTTGACCAATTTAGGGTTTCTTCTCTATAAAAGAAACCTTTAGCATTAGGGATTGGCACCGATTGTAAAAGCACAAAATCAATTTATTATCAATAGAAAGATCCATAGAGGATCGTTGTTCATATTGTTGTTCTTCTTTATTGAATTGTTTAGTTTCCGCCTAAACATTTGCTAGAGTCTCTCACGTATGTGCTTGTGATTACATAAGTACTATACATTCACAAAGGCTAGAAGATCTATCTAGTTCTAGATCCTAACAAGTGGTATCAGAGCCTGGAGAGAGCCTCTGATAAAGAAGAATTACGTAGTACCACATCAAAACCTTGTTTTCTCTAATCTTTAATTATGTCAGAACCCATGCCTACTATACCTACTCAGTCACCCTTTACGTATCCTATCCCTAATTCATCTGCTTCATCTATTTTCTAAAATTAATTTAAAAAGCTAAAAATCAAAATTAAAATCTAAAAGTGATAAAAATGATTTTAATGCTTCTAAACCTAAAAGTATTTATTCTAAAACCAAAAACTATTTTTTTGTAATTTTCTTAATTAATTTACTATTTTTGAAAGACTTTTTAAAATTTAACTTTTGAAAAATAATTAAAAATAACAAATAAGATTGAAAAATTCTAAAAAAACAGGAAAAGTCCTAAATGTAACAAGGAATGCAAGAAAAATAATCACACAATCTCAGCTAAACAAATAAGCCCTAAAAAGCTCTAAATAAGCCACGGCTTATTAAATGGGCTAATGGGCCAAAAAGGTAATAAAGCAATAATGGGTGCAAAGGATGACGGATGAGCTATTGTAGCAGAGTTGGTTGTGAGTGTTGGGTTAAAACGCTTGGTTGAATTTGTTGAGGTCCCAGGTTTAAGCCTTGTGCTCACCTTGGACTTCCAAACTCCCAAGCGTTTTTGATTTCATTTCTTTTTTTTCACGACTTTTTTTTAAAGACTTATAAATAAGCACTTTTTATGACAACACCTTTTTATTAACCACAAATAAGCTCCAAAATAAGCTGAGTAAGTGACAGAAGCTTACCTTAACTAAATGCTTAAAAAGGCTAACTGTTTTGGCTATTTTATCACAAATGAGCAAAGGAAAGGGCAAATAAGCTGATAATAACTAAAAAGCTATGCCTAATAAGCATAAACAAACAAAAATGAGCAAAGGAGTTAAGCTAACTTAAGCTAAAATTGACAGATTAACTAAAAGGCCTAAACACTTACAATTTTTAAGCTAAAAATGCAAATAAGCTTAAATAAGATTTAACCTAAAGGAAATAAGCTAAAATGGGCTTAAACTAAACTAATAAGCAATATTAAACCTAAATAAGCTAGGAAAATAAGCAGATAAGCACAAATAAGCCAAATAGCACTTAAGCCAAAAACTGCATACAAACAGCAAGGGGGGCACTTTTGTGCTTAAAAATAAGCTCAAAGATGGATCCTTTTGGCTTAATGAGTTATACCACTGAAAAGCTCTAACAATAAGCTACAATAATCATTAATCAAAAAGGAGTTTGAAAGACAAATAAGCCCTTAAAAAGCTTAATGAAAAAGCTGTTTGTTCATTTGTCAACACTTAGAAAACTTTTTTCAGTCTTAACAAACCACTACTTTTGAGCTTAAAAATAAGCCCACAAACAGATCCTTATGGAATTTTAACCTCAAAACAGATTTAGATTAGACCTTAAAGAACTTATATCAATTCTCAAAAATCATTTTGAAATAAACAATAAGCCACAATGATCAAATGAAAAAGCTGAATTTCAAACTTTCAAACACTTAGCAACTTTGACAGATTATACTCAAAACCAAAGGTAACAAAAGCAGACCTATAGACTTGGTTTCCAACTTGTTTTTAAGACTCAAACATCACAAAACTTGCATTTAATCTCACAAATCACAAATTAAACAATAAGAACACCAATATCTGTCAAAACTAAGACAGATTCAAATACTAACTTCTTAAAAACTAGATTTTGAGTTTTAGCACTTTAAAACTTAAACCAACTGAATTTTTAGACTAATCTAAGCTAAACTAAGTTGTCCCAAGAGTAAAAACCAATTTTGACCCATTTTAACCCATTAAATCAGTTAAACCAAACACCCATTTTAAAGCCCTTATGTTAAATAAATTAACTACCCTTCAAATAATGATCCGTTATATTCAAAACTTTGTTCTTTTATTTAATCGACTTATTTTGAAAGACCATCTTAAAAGATTATTTGTTAGATCTTTCTCTCCCTCAAACAATGACCCATTTTCTATTTAAAGAGTTGTATTCTTTGTTTGAGTGGTCGAATTATCTTTGAAATCTTTTTGTGATTACTGAAAAACCCTGATTCTTTAGAACGACAACACTTTTCACCTATAAAAAATAAGATTTCCCTTATTTTGTAAAATAAATGCACTAACACGTACACTTATTTTATTTAGACGACCCGGGTTGTGTAGAAAAGTATACAAAAAACCTTTGTATGAACATGAAGTAGCTCCTGCTTGAAAAAACTGAATTTCCCGTTGGGAGGTCAAGTTATCTTTTTGACGATATACTTTCCTATAAGATGATGGCCGGGTTGGAGTCTAAAATAACTGCAAACCATTGACATGTTTTGAAAACTTTTAGAACTTCTGCTCAAACTTTATTTACAGCCCCGTGTCATTATTAAATGACATTTCTAAGGCCGTAAATATTATCGGTTTGAGAAGACATGTCATGAAGCATACTTTTGTATTTTTCAGAATTTTTTAATTTTGTATTTTCTTTTTATAAAAGTTTTTCTAAAAATGGAAAATCTTTTTGTGTTTTTCTTGGTTTAATAATTTACATAGGATACATTAAGAGTGTCCACCATTACTCTTCGTCAGACTCTGCAAGACTTTTCAATGTTTCTGGAGACATGCTTTTCATTCCAAGTCGGCTCAGTAGAAATTCAAATATTTCCCGTGCCAATGCTTTGGTGAAGATGTATGCTAACTGATATTATGTCTTGACAAAGTAGAGATCAGCCACACATTCTCCACTTGTTCTTTGATAAAATGAAATCTAACGTCGATGTGCTTGGATCTTAAGTGCTAGACATTATTGCAGCATAAAGAAATAGCACTCTTGTTATCACAATACAGAGGGATTTTATTTAATGCAAACCCATAGTCTGTCAGATGTGATCTCATCCATAGGATTTGGGCACATGATGACATCAAATAACATCTATTTTATAGCATCATTTATCCCATGTTATTAACCCATTTCGTATAGTTATTGCAAAGAATTGTTACTTAATCATTTACATTTGAGAATTGCAGTAATTATGGAGTAATTGGTAAAAGTTAGCAAAAGGCGCGCATTCTGGAGCTTAAATAAAGGTATTTTGAAGATTACTATTCTGAAGACCAATACGTCGTATCCATCAAGGAAGATACAGCGTATCCGTACATGCACTCACCAAAGACCACTCAGGAATAAAGATCAATACGCCTTATGCAGAGGACTCAATACGCCGTATTCAAGATATCGTATCAATATAATATTCTGGAAGATATCAAGCGTGGTCCCTAATCTTGGATACGCCGTATCCAACCGACTTCCAGACCCTATAAATACAAAAGTCAAAAACGAGTTTTAAGTGTGCTAAATCATATTCTCGATACCTAAACCACAAAAGTCAATTTTCAGAGGAGAAAAAGAGAAGAAGAGGTCGAGCAACGTATTCAATTCCATAGAAGACAACGTGTAATTCCATATACTTTAGTAATCGTTTAGTTTTTGGTATCATTCGTTAACTCGGTTAGTTTGCCTTGGCTAAATAATTACTCTTGTATTTTTTATGTCGTTTAAAGGCTAATACCTTTGGGTATTAGCCATTATTATGAAGATCTAAATGTTTGGTATTTGTTTATCTCGATTTCTTGATTTAACATTGAGTGCTTGTTTATGTTTATTAATTTATACTTGTTTATGCGCCTTTGTATGCGACCTATCATTCAACTGGATCTAGTGAAGTGGACCAAGTAGATCTAGAGTCCGGGATTGTAACAACCGGCATTTTTTGAAATTTTAAATGACTATTATACCCTTTGACTTTTTGGGTTCGACTTGACTTTTTTACTTTTGATCTTTTATTGTCACATAAAAACGATTACCGCGTAACCGGTAATTTTTTGGAACATATTTAAATAATAAATCATATTTATTATTACATATCTCTTATGTACAAATTTATTTTTAACTTATTTGATTGGAAAACGAGAAGATATATGTTATTCCTAAGTTGACTTATCAGAAACGTCCTGCTAAATCACGTTTTCACGACGCGAACTCTAAAGCAATTTGATGTAAAACGACATTTCAGACAGCTTTTCAGTTTTACCCGAGACCCAAAACAAGCAAAAAATGACTAAAATACCCTCACAAAATTTTGAAAACCGCACACAACGCGAGCCGACACAAAGATAATTAAATTATATTTAATTATCACTTTTTATTAAATAAAAATATTTAATAAATTATTTATCATTTTATTTATAAACATTTGTTAAAAACGCAAATATTCAAGTTAAAAGTTTATTTTACAGACAAGGTTTATCAGTGATACACAAACAGATAATAGACATTTAAATAAATTTTATAAAACGTTTATAAAATTCTACTTGTGTAAATACTCACATTTCATGGAAAAATCAATTGTAACGCAATGACGCAAGTTTCGTGTTTTGAATCATCCGTTAACTAGCCTAAACGGGTCCGGAACCAATACTTTACAAAAATTACACTTTAAGTCCCTGTGGGAATATTTACAATTTTTACCCAAAACTATCTTACACTTGTCACAATTGTTATAAACTTTCAAGTATAAATAGAAAAGTATTAGGGTTTATTTCATTTTATATGCAAACCCTAGCACATACACCTCCCCTCTCCTTATTTTCTGGCGTCGTCTCCCATTTCCTACGAAACTTTCGGCCACCCCATCCGGCCACCCACCTCCATCCGACACCACCACCACGCCGTACACCATCTCCATCACCACGCCGCTGCTACCACCCCCACGCCACGTACCACATCACCCCCGCCACCAAATACCACATCATCTCCACCGCCACCCACCGATCCACCGGAATCACACACCCCTATCTCACACCACCGACTCGACACAATCTTCTCCATCACAACACACGCACCACCACATTCATCTCACCATCCACATAGCCACCCAAACGACACGTCACCAAAGCCCCACCATATGGTGCGTTTTGGTTGGCTGTGTAAACACCAAGAAGGGTGCGTTTGGTTTTAAAACACCACAAATGGTGCGTTTGGATATGGGTTCAATGAAAGGGTATGTTTGGTTTAGTAGAAACCACATAGGGTGCGTTTGGTTTCGATAAAAAGCACCAAAGGGTGTGTTTGGTTTACTAAAATTGCACAAAGGGTGCGTTTAGGTTAACAGAAACACCGAAAGTGTGCGTTTGGGTTAACAGAAACACCAAAAGGGTGCGTTTGGGTTAACAGAAACACCAAAAGGGTGTGTTTGGGTTAACAAAAACACCAAAAGGGTGCGTTTGGGTTAGCAGAAACACCAAAGGGTGTGTTTAGTTTGGCAGTTTCACCATAAGGGTGTGTTTGGTTTGACAGATTCGCCATAAGGGTGCATTTGGTTTGGCAGTTGCACCATAAGGGTGCGTTTGATTTGACAGTTTCAACATAGGGTGTGTTTAGTTTTACTATATATATTGTATTTATTTTGTCTAGTCAATATATATATTGAAAAACGCAGATATTGCAACATGGATTAATTAAGGTGAAAAACATTGAGTTTTGTAAAAATGGAGAACGACATATAAACGAAAAGGTCATGTAGAAATTTATATAAATTTCTATACTTAGTAATGTTTCACTAAAACTTCTATAATTTTAGAAGCTCGGTAAAAGGACAAGGTTATATAGTTTTAAGATTATTAATTTGTTATTATATAATAACCCGACAAACAAACAAAAACTATACTTTTACAAATGAGATAACTATTTTAGCTACAACCCGTTAAGGAAACGAAATACTAAATTATAAAATAAATATTTTATAATTCCCAATTAGGGGATAAAAACATAACTTTTGCAAAAACTTTAAAAACATCGTTTACTTAATCCGAAACTTTAAAGCGTACGTTTGCTTTTATGCAAGAACGATTTATTAATTAAATTGGTAATTTCCGAACATGTGTCGAAAAATTTTGTTTTAATTATTTTCCCACATTCCTTATATAATACTTGCAAAGTATTATATACTTTGACTATTATATCTTTCTCATCACTTTTCTTATGTATAATACACGCCGTGTATTATATACACTTCCAACTATTCTTTTGATTGTTTGTCTTTGTTATATAATTCACGATATGAATTATATACTTGTTCATTTTTCATATGTAATATATACGAAATATATTACATACTTTGCTTTTACCTTTCGATTTATTTTATTTAACCAACCACCAAACTCATACAACTTGAAATCCAAATCCTTTATCAGCGTGTCGCGTTGATGTAATCATCTATCGTAAAACCCAAATACATTATCCTAGGCTAGTAGGTCATAGCCGTTAAGATAAACCGCAACTTCCTGGTCGAGCCATTCTCGTTTCCGTTTGTGTTGTGCTTAATATGTGCATTCCTGCCAATCGTTCTATGGTATGCGTGTAATTACACATACCTTTTACCTAATAAAAAGACCCTAAACGACCAAAAACGCACATAAAATGCCATAAATATGCTTGTTTTTATGTTTGTACTGTGTAGGTACCGGATATTCACTAAAGGATAAAAATGAAGCAAAACCGGACAAAGCAGAGCACGGATTTGAAAAGAGCGCGAAAAACCAAGGCCAAAGGTGCAAAAGGATAAAAAAACAGAGCTAAAACAGACATTTCCAGATCGACTCGACAACGTTTGTGCATTTGATGAAGTCAAGACGAAGTCAAAGTCAACCCCGGGATATGGCGTTGGAAAAGGCATC
>BQNB010002172.1:60951-113451 GCA_026074375.1 Tanacetum coccineum
TCATCAGAAGGTATAAATGATAGGACAACAGGTCCTGAATCCATTAGAGGGAATGATGCTTGTGAAGGTTGATGAACATCGGGTGGTTGGTAGGATTGGTGATGAAGCAAGGAAGAATGAATAGCAACTGGTTCCTAAGAAGAGTGTTATAGAGCCATGGGTACATCATACAATTGCTGTGATGCAAGAGGTAAGACTTGTTGCTAAGATGCAAAAGGTGACAGTTGTTGATGATATTGAATTTGATTAGAGTAAGATGGAGCAGAGTTATATGTGTTACCACTAATGCTAGAGGATTCGAGAATCGTTCCTTCATTAAACGCACTCCATCTGCATGAACTTCGTGTTGCCTCAAATAACTGTACAAGTGGTCAAAATTGGTGTTATTCAAGTCCTTGGCTAGCTTCACATCCATAACAAATTTGCTCCACTCAGGTTAAGGATGATTAATAAACTTTGTACTGACTTGAATTGGTCTCATTGTCATTCTAATGGAGTGCATATTATTTATCAGTTGTGCAAACCTCAAGTAATACGAATGAATTGTCTCTTCGGGCACTTAGGTAAACATGTCAAATTCATCACTGAGCTTTGAGTCTCTCTATTGCAACAAAATTTTAGAGCCTTCAATGAGTAATTTAAATCTATCTAAAATATCTTTGGCCTCTTCATGACGATTCACCAGATTGTAGATATATTGTGGTAAGCCTTGTAGAAGAATGTTTGTTGCTTTGATGTCACAAGATTTATGAAGTTTTTCAGCATCTGTGAGTTTATCATAAGTTTTATCTCGGACTGTTGCAGGTGTAGTTTAAGTTCCGGGTACTATTACAGTTCCATATTTGAAAGGTCCATTGAGAACTAAGTCAATAAGTAGCTTTCTGTTTTCCTTTGCTTTGATGTAAAGTAGCATACGGCTTGCCCAAGAACTGTACTGAGTCTTGTCAAGCATAGAGGGACGGTTGTCAACCCCTGCTACGATCACATTCTATGCTAATGATAAACTCCTCTTGAAATGATGGATGTGTGAGATGAAATGATTTGATCGATTTAGTGATTAATGAGAATTATGTTTAATTGATGTTGTTTTGATTGTTTTTTAATTTGTGTTTTTGTTAATGATTAACTGTTTGTTAAATTGTTTAGATTAAACGTTTGGTTTATCAGTCAAAATGCTCGATGATCTACGGGATTTACTAAGACAAATCGCTAAAGACTATACTCAAATACCTGGAATATTGATGCCAAACCTCTGGATGAACTTAGCTAAAATTGCTCGAAGAACAAGACAAATCGCTACTTTTGCAATTTGGATCAAATCACAGCTTTTGTAAATTTGGATCAAATCGCAGCTGATAAGATCAGTTTAGAAATATAAACTCCCTCCAAATCAATATTGATAAGAATCGTTTAGCTCATCTAGGATAATAATAACAATGATTGATAACGCGTAGCGGAATAATAAGAACACATTCAAAGTTATCACAAGGTTTTCTTTATTGAATGTTTCCTTATTACCCCAACTATAATTTAGGGCTACACCAACTAACTATGGTGTACTATTCGACTCTCATCAGTCGACTATACTATCTATCTATCTAGACTCTCATTGGGAGAGTTCTATGTATCCATGGATTGATATTTTCTAAAGGCCTGGACCTCCTTTTATAGCATAAGGAGTCCTAGGCTTACAAGGAAACTAATTAATATATTAATGAGAGAATCAATTAATTATCTTCTCATTAATATTCATTCTTATCTTATTTTGACCAAATCATTATTTTCTTCTACATCTTGTAGAACTTCATGATGACAATTTTGGTCCTTCTCGTTTCCATCTTGTTTCATTCTTTTATTCACTTTGTCTCATCAAATCAAGAATCCCAACAATCTTCCCCTATTTGATGATGACAAAACAAACAAAGTCTCGTACGAACTTCATCATAAAGCCAAAGCTTCCCCTGAAGTTGAGATGTAATCATCTCCCTGAATGAAACAAAATCTTCAATGCTTCCCCTTGATTTAAGATAAGAATTAGAATCCTTGACTATGTCACCACACATAATAAGCTGCAAATCATATCTCTGTAGTCTTCTTCCCCTTTTTGTAATCATCCAATAGGGGTCTTGTGTAGATATGCAACTTGGATCATAACAGCTACAAATCATATACCACAACTACTAATCCAGCCTTCCAATACTCAAATTGCCCACCATTACGCACAATAAGAAAAATGAATCTGAGCAGTAGAAATTTAAACTAGCAGTAGTAATAAAGATCAGCAGTAGTAACGAAACACTTCCCCTCAAGTGGTGCATGTAGATGGTTAAACATTTAATCAATAAGCTTCCCCTGAAACCCATATGTTTACCATCTCTTGAATCTCGAACTCTGTAGGCTCCATGTAGTGATCACTGATGAAGAAAACTGAGTATAACGAATTTGATGAAGAAGTAGAATCTCCCAAACCTTGTGTCTTATG
Organism: Tanacetum coccineum; assembly: GCA_026074375.1. Taxonomy (NCBI): domain Eukaryota; kingdom Viridiplantae; phylum Streptophyta; class Magnoliopsida; order Asterales; family Asteraceae; genus Tanacetum; species Tanacetum coccineum. The sequence continues at coordinate 63,434 of BQNB010002172.1, forward strand.
TCTTGCGCTATCCCACGTGCAAAAACGTTCCGAACTTATAAATAAATCTGTGAAATATAAGTAGATCGCGACCTCTTGACAAAAATCCTCATCTTTTGCTAGACACCAGACCAAAGCGATAGCAAATGTGAGCTTTGAGCACCATAAGAAAAATCACACACCTTTGCTAGATTTTGACAAGTCCTCGTCACACCATTTAAGTACAAACAAGTTATCTTTAAAGTCAATGTCCTGCTACAAACACGACTTTAAGATATGATAAGAACACGCATCTGTGAAACTCAACTACAACATCAAATAAGTAATAATTAATTGTCTTCGTAATCACATCTTCAAATAATCTCCAAAATGAACCATTAAAATCAATAAGAATAAACTGTTGTGAATAACAGTTCCATCCGAGATCCAAATCCATCCAAAAACCAAACAACGTGTATTACCCGATATCGTATAAAGCTAGCAGTACAAACTGCTTTATCAGACAAATCTTTAATGGGCTTCCAACACGTCCTATGAGCAGCAGGATCAAAACAGCCAAGTCGAGCAACATTCAAACCCTTGCAACTATGACTTATTTGAGCCCACATATGTATTAATCTCCTTCATGCCCAGCAGTAGAAACATACATTCGTGAATCCATAGCAGTAGTATCTTTAAAGCTCAAACAACATACATCTTTCATGGACATCACTTAAATATTCACGAACCAACAATAGTACCTTTAATAACCTTGAAGCCTATGTTTCTTGAAGCCTAACGAAACAGTATATACTCCCAAGCAGTATTAAACAAATACTCGTCAACAGTAGTAACTGCTATTAACCTTCTTAGTACTCCATAAGCCCAACATGATATCATGAACAAAAAGCTTCTAACATACGAACCCATTTAATATTCTGTTGGCAGCACTAAAAGCTTTCTAACAACAGTATTAAAATCCTTTTGAAGCTCAATATAATATCATGAACAGTATTACTTCTTTTAATCCCATGCACGAGCAACATATAAATATATATACAAACATTCCTTGTTGCTTTAAACAATACACAAAGGCATAAGTACACAAAAGAGTCATGAGTTTGTAATCATACCAGAACCTACGTTGGCAGTTTTAACCTTCTTTGGGTAATACACGAACCCATGTATACTCGAACAGTAGTAACATCATATTGCACAGCAGTATGCTCAAATTTCATTCATGAATCCCACACATGTACATACCATCACGTGATGTACATTCTTTTTCCCCAATATAACATGCAACCTCTCCTTATACATCATCTTTAAATTCCAAATTCATGCATGCTAAATGAGACTTTTAACAACAGAAACCACCTTAAGCCGCATGTATTCATAAACCATGATTGCTTCTTATATAAAGTCACAACAGTATTAACCAACATCACATGTGCAAACAGTACTCAAAGCAATTTTAATCATAAAAGCAGCAGTATTAACCATCATGAAGGCAGTACTAACATGTAAATGTAGCAGTACTAACTCTCAACGAGCAGTACTATTTACAAACAGCACAAAGTACTTGAGACTCCTTCCTCTCATGACTTTTAGTGAATAGATCTTTTTACTGAATAGATCTTATGCGGAATCTAATCAATAATGCTAAGAAGAACAATATTGAATATCACAAAATGAAACACTGAATAGATCTTAACCTTCAGCTTGCAAAGAGTTTGCTCCTTTAGATAATTCTAAAGCAACAATAATGAAACACTGAGTAAACACTATTGATTATGCGGAATCTAATCAATAATGCTAAGAAGAACAATATTGAATATCACAAAAGAACTTTTATATTAAACCTTGAATCTGCCTAGGTTACAGATTATAAGCTATGATTACTATTCGATCTCTATGATCTGTGTAGAACTATATCTACTAACTATGCCTAGGGTTCCTTTTATAGACTAAGGAAACCCTAATGGGCTTTACAAAACGCATATAAAGATCATGCATATCCTTTCCTAAGATATCTCATGCATATCTCATAAACGGTACTAACTACTTTATACTAACGGTACTAACTATCTGATCAGTACTAACTATTTTGTACTGTCAGTACAAATTACAACTAGCGGTACTAACTAATATAACTAACGGTACTAAGTCAGGAATGCATAATTCCCAACAATCCTCCCCTAAACATGATTGTTGAACTTGTTTAACTTCATGTTTCTTCAGTTTACTCTTCTTGAACTCTTGGAGGATGTATCCAAACACTCTGTCAAATCTTGATCTTGATCTTTGATAATTTTGACATCTTCAGCTATCCATCTTTATCAGCAACATGTCTTCTCAGCAACACAGCAACATCCAACTAAGTTGGCTTTGTAGTTTTTGGCAAACTACCAGCCATTAACGGATTTGATATTCCTTTACCAGTAGCCGTTTGCTCTGGGATAGCCAATTCTTCATTGTAAACAACAAGGTGAATTGATTACCTTGTAGTTTTGAGTAAACTACCAACTATCAACGGATTTGACTTGTCTTTACCAAAAGCCGTTTGCTTTTGGACTAGCCAATGCTTCATTGTCATAACATGGTGCATTGATAACCATATAGTTTTTAGCAAACTATCAGCTATCAACAGATTTGATTAGTCTTTACCAGGAACTGTTTGATCCTGGACTAGCCAACTCTTAACCGTGAAGCAAGGTGAGTTGAGAACCATACAATTTTTGGTAAATTGTCAACCATAAACGGATTTGAGAAGTCTTTACCACAAGCCGTTTGCTTATGGACTAGCCAGTTCTTATGCCTGTTAAGCATGGTGAACTGATGACCATTTGTTGTGTGGTATATGTTGTGTGTGTGGTTAGGCCAACACTCAGCAAAACCCTTCTCAATTCCATTTCATCTTAACTCCTTCAATAAGCTGTTGCTTAATGAACATTTTAAATCTAATGCAGAAGTACTTTCTACCTTCTACTTTAAGTCCAAAATCAAGCAATTCTTTGCAGTAATTCCTTGGATGAAGAGGAATTATTTGCTTTCAACTAGCATGTGAATGACTGTTCCATCCCTTAAACTCTAAGTATCAAGACTCTACAAGCCCTCATATAAGTCTCCAAGTGACCAATCCTCCCAATCTTGTTGATCATTTCCAATATCAACCTTGAATCAGTTACTTCTATTAAGGATAATAAATTCTTCAAGTCTCCCAAAGAATAAACTCTATACCTATCTGGTGTGCTTTCTGAGTACCTCTGTCTTTCAGTACCAAATCATATAATGAAAAACAGATCTTGTCTACAAAAATATGAAGTACCTCCATTAGATATTTGAATGCCCTGAAATTTCCATTTACTCTGTAGACAACAAGGTAATCCTCCTCTGGTGATGAAACCAATTCCAACTTAGAAATAAAATGATATTCTCTCCAATTATTTCACTATCTATGGTGCCTTTAAATGTAATAATCTTTAGACACTTTCTGTGTTCATCATCACTATCAACATCTGGTTGTGGTATTTTCCTTTTCCTAGCAATCATCTTCATATGACCACATTTTCTCTTCTTTGTACCCTACTCTGCTACATCTTGCTTTGCAGGTACCTTAGTTAAGACATCTTCCTTGACAAACTTCTTCTTCTTGTCAGGATCACTAGTCCTTCATTCATTTCCTAATCTTTCTTGTCATCTGTCAGTATAACCAATAGTAATAAAACTATCATCAAACCTCTTTTACTTTTTCATACAAAGCCTTATTTCATCAAAGCTTTTGGTCTTTTCCAAATCAGCAAGCTCTTATTTCTAACATGTATCAAATAAGTCATCATTTGATTCCTAACCTAAATTTCTTATTGGAGGTTTATTTCTAATAAGCTTGCAGTTCTTTTGTTAAGCAATGGATTCCATCTGAGAGTACTATAGTATCATGATAAATTTTGCTCTCTTTTCCACGTGACCTGTTCTCACAACTCTCTGCTCTCTTGTACTCTTTCAGCTAGAGCGGTTCCTGCCAGCTTCAATTCCTTTGCTTTGAATTAAAGTCATATTCATTAGAGAGTGCAGTCCTTAGTTGCTTCCTCCTCAGTTAGCCCTTTTTCTTCTTCTTCATCTTCCCATCTTCTTGTATTTTTTCTAGCCACATCTTCATCATGGCAATCAGATCAAATCTTCTTTTTTTTTTTTTATTTTTTTTTTTTTTTTTTTTTTTTTTTTTTTTTTTTTTTTTTTTTTTTTTTTTTTTTTTTAGCTTTAGTAATTTCTCAGATTCAGTATCAATTCCTCATCTTTTCTTTATTCCCTCTTTTTTCCCTTTAGCATTTGGATCAAACCTTGGGAAGGTAGGCTTCAATGTAAAATACTGATCTTGTTGTAAGTTGGTCCTGGGTCTCTCAACATTTTTAGCATTCTAATTTCTACTACCTTTTTCCCTTTTTCATTTGAACCTGCTTTACCTGACTCATGTTTAGAAGAACAAGATCCAATTTGTTTCATCATCTCCAAAGGTTGTTGGAGTAGGTGTTGGAGTTGTTTGAGCTGCTGAAGAAGTACTTTCCTCTTGTTCTCTAGCTTTAGTATTAACCTTCTTCAAACAATGATCGTACTAAAGTTTTGTTCTGGCGTACTAACTTTTTGGGCAATGTTCATTACCTTCAATATCTTAGGCCTATCAAGTAAAGGTGGGTAGGTGAGGCTTGTTGCCTGGACAATACTTTTTCTCCCTTTTTCATCAACTTTAAATTAGTTTTCCCCTCATTTGGGCAAGAGTGTAGTCCATTGTGTCATCAATATCCATTCCAAATCAATCCCATTCATGTTTTGTAGGTACTGTAGGAGCACCTTTAGAAGATTTTGAGCACCCAGTTGTTCCCTCCCTTGTTTGAATACACTCCTCCTCTTTGATGACTTCCAAGACCTTTTCTTATGTTGTTTCTTCTTTCTCTTAAATTCCTAAGCAAGCTTTATGATTAAGAATGAAAGGCCAGGCATGCTTTTTTTCAACTTCTGACCTTGTGCCTTCAATGAATTGATCTCTTTCTGCAAGCTTGAGTTGTGACCTGTGTACACAATGAAAGATAGAGATCATAGACACTTTGGAGAGGTCAAGGCCACCCACGACGTGGCCCGGGAGGGAAGAGGAGAGGTATGTGAGTATGTATATCCCGGTTGAAGCGGGGCGTGACGTTCCCGCCCCGAGAAATAGAGATAGTCGCCGAGGGGAGCGCCGCGCGGGGCGTGAGACGGGGGGTCGCGGACAGGAGCAGGAGTGATACACAGGAATAGGAAGGTGTTACGGTTGTGTAGGGTGGTAGATGTTAGAAGAATTATTCTTGGCGAGGGATTTGAGAGGTAAGTAAAGACCATGTGGAACCAACAAACCTACTCAAAACTGATAAGGCATACAACACAGAGCCATCCACTACATACTAGGGAAGCAACAAGATAAGACTACCGACTACGTCGCGTAGCGCGTCCTCTACCGTTCACAAAGATGCGTACAGCTCTTGTTCTGGCCCTCACATCAATCGCCCTCATCACTCTCTTTTGTTGGCGTTTGTGCGACCAACGATGTTAGATACAGAGCGAGGACTGATCTTATAACCCACTATACATATTCCTGATCCATTCTGAGGGTTCAGGTGGAAATATTTGAAGTCAGTCATCCAGCTCCCACGATAAAATGTTTTATGTGGATTAAAGGGGTCCCCAGAAAAATGTTTCCCCTTTTTTGACCATAAAAAGAGAAAACTTATAGACAAAGCATGGATGGGAAAGTGTCTAATGGGATAGCACATTCGGATAACTGGTAGACAAAAAGATTGAGATAAATCTTGGATACATGACAAACTTTTTCGTTACATCTAAGTGTCTAAGCATACCATCAAAAATTAACTTATAAAAATTAAACTTTTGATTAGAGGTCAAGCAAATCACTGCAGTGGCAATATTAGTGGTAATCTGATCCCAAGAAGTACTTTTTGAACTTAGGCAGTGATTTAGGGTAGAGTGCGCGCGAGCGAGTGCAGAAGAGAGACGGCAATTGGGGTGAAATAATGCTTTGTTAAATGTTAGGACAGTTAAATCCCCCTCATACCCCATGAGCTTAATAGCATCAAATATGGCCTGATTATTTAGAGAATCTATCCCATCAACATCATTAAAATGAAGATCACTTCGTATGGATGCTTTAGAGATAGTTACAGGCTTGCCAGCTACTTTGGCATTAATATATCTAACATTATTGATTATATTTGGACTTAGCAATGTCAAAGACTGTTCAACAAACGTAGTGAGAGATTACAGGACTTACAGTTGAGGAGCATAAGTGAATAGAGCTTCGATTAAGAAAATTTAATAATCCTCATGAAAAACTCTGAATTCCATTAGTCTTCTCTAGATAAGCTACCATATTTGTGTTTAAGGGCTCGATTTCAAGAACAACCATGGTGTTTTAGAATTTGTGATCTTTGTTAGTGAGAGAATAGGGTTTGAAGAAGAGAGTAATTGAGAGAGATTATGAGAGTGGAATTTGCAATTGAGATGGGTTGAATATAAGGTTAAATAACCTAAACGAAGAAACCAATACAAGTTACCCTTTAGACCCTTGCGGTATGCTCTCCAACCAGGCTTCTGTAACGGTACAACATTGCCATCGGTACAAAAAATACACTGTCGGTACTAACTTTTGTTAAACAAGACTTCAACAAGTTCGGCAATAAGAGTGTAGTAAGTGCTTCTTACCCGGATAGGGATAATTAGTCCCAATAGATCTATTTATTCACTCGCGCTCACTTAACCAGCCATTCGGTTAAAGATTATTAACAGTTCATGATAATTCGGGCAATAGTGGTCTAAACGCTACTTAGGCAACACGTAAACGGGGAATTTCTCACGTATAGTACTTGTGTCTAGTTTTAAAAGCAAGCAATGTTTCCCACCCCAAGTTATAAAACAATTATTCAAAACAATTAAAAGTGGGGCTATGATTGTAGTTTTTATACACAATAAAATATATAATAATATTCCAAAAGAGCAATTAAGAATTTTCCTAAAGTCTCCCTTAAGAAAAGCTCACTCTAAAAGATATATATAATATATAATACGTATATTTAACCGGGAAGTATGATCACACGGGTCGTTTCCCCCAACAACTTGTGAAATTGAAACCTTGCTTTAGCTTGGATTATGATTTGAATGAGAGAAAAGATGTTTTTGAGTATCTATAACTACTAAATAAAAGCAACAATTAAAATGAACAATTAAAAGCAATTAAACACTTAAACAATTAACGGAAAACAAATAAAACGCGACAAATAAGCAAATACACTAAAATTAACTTATAAAAATGCAAATTAAATTTCTAAACCTAAAATAGGACAAAAGAAAATTTTAAGAAAAAGAAAAATATTTTTTTATTATTTTTGAATTTATTATGAATTTAAAACTAATTTAATCTAATTAAGTCCTAAAAATTTAGAAAAATAATTTTTAAACTTAGAAAAGTCTAAAATAACATAAAAACTCAGAAAACTATTTTTAACTATTTTTAAAATTAAAATCCTATTTTTAAAATTAAAATTAAAAGCCTAAAAATGAAAATAAAAATCTAAAAGAGGTGAAACTGATTTTAATGATTGTAAAACTAAAACTAATTTTTCTAACTCTAAAAACTATTTTTTTTAATTTTCTGAAACTTTTTTCTATTTTTTAATGATTTTTTAATTTTTAAACCTACGAAAAATCCTAGAAAATTATAAAATAAAGGGAAAAATTTGGAAAATTCAGGAAAAGTGTAAAATGTAAAAAAGAACCTAAGAAAAATATTACCAAGTCCCCAGCTTAAAGAATAAGCTCTAAATAAGCTTGTATTTAGTACTGACTTATAATTAAACAGGAAATTTAAATAGTGTACAGTATTGATTGTGCAAGACGTGTTGAATGAAGCTATTTTGAAAGCCACAATGGTAAACGTACCGGACTATAATCAAGATGTTGGGGAATTCACTTTTACGTGACGACGTTTTACAGAATTACCATAGTTTTATCATAGTCAATACCGCGGATGATAGAATAGGAAACCTATGTATAGTTTAGAGGCGTTGTATGGGCTATTTATATCCCTCTATGGCTTCATGAGGGGCTTGAGTCATTTGGCATTTTGAGTCATTAGTTTCCTTTATCATTTTATTCCATCAAATCACAAGTCCATCTTCATCTCACTACTTTCTCTCACTAAAATGGCTATCATGTGGTTTGACACCAAGACCACCGGATCATAGTTTTTATGAATCTTTCAATTGGTATCAAGAGCCATGGTTTCACCTTGGGATCTTTAGTGTTGTGTTTGTGGTTTTGTTGTGGTGGCTTATTTTTGAGCTTATTCATGTTCGGCATATTTTTTTCTTCTTTTCTTTTTATTACTTTGGGCTTTAAAAGTGTCTTATTTTTGTTTGTGGTTTTTTTTATAGCTTGCTATACAACCACAAAACGCCGCACTTTCTTATTCTAAAAAGATTACTAGTAGTATTTTTTGTTATACAAGTTTTTTGTTGGGTTCGGTTTTTTTCTTGTACCATAGGATTGAACGAGACAGGCACAAAAGAAAAAATCCTAAGGAGTTTAGGTTTGTTTTTTTTTTGTTGTTGAAGACAAAAGAAGGGAACCGATATTAGTATGATTTCTGTTAAGGAGAGTCGAACTAGTTTCTTTCAGCAACAACCGAACGAGTTCAACTTTTGAGTGCCGATCTAGTTTCTTCAAGGAAGAACCGAACTAGCAACACCACTTGAGAACCGAACGAGTAACAATTCAAAGACCACCGAATGAGTAACCATTAGTTACAACCGAACGAGTGTGAAAACATTGGACAACGATCCGAGTACAAGCTCAGGCACGAATACGAGGTATGCAATGGCTGGAGCGAACGAGCTAGCAAGTACCTTACAACCGGACCAGTTTACACCTTATAACCGAACGATGTTCTCTTCTTCAGGGATCGACAAGTTGTCTCCATTTGAGAACGAACACTATTATAACTCGTTAATCCGAACAAAGAAGAACAAGTTGCGACCGAACAAGCCAACAACTTCAACATTTTCAAGAAGTGAACTCTACACGGTTTAAGTAATTTTTCGGTTTTATGGTTTTCGAGATACGTTAAACGACGGGACTTAAGACTTATATCATCGTGTTCGTGACAACGTTTCGATCAACGTGGTATATTTGGATGTTACCGACGCTAATCGTTATGAGACTCTATACCTATCATAACATATCCACCCCACCATAACTCGCTAATAAATCAAAACGAAACAAAACCCTAAATTTTAAAAAATTTGAAACGAAAGAGAAATAGAAAAGGAGGGAATTCGTGCATGGTTTTAAAAATATAATTTGATTTTACACTTTTAGTCCCTGCATTTGGAGAAAGTTCACAGTTCGTCCTTGGCTTCTTTAATTACCCTCTTTGTTGAATTTGGTTTACACCGTTAATCCTTATTCTTTTAAAACAGCCCGTTAACCATCAAATGTGAACCGTTTGTGCACCGTTAGTCCCTATTTGAGTTTTGATCAACCGTTAATCAACTCAAGCTCAAAATTTGTGCACCGTTCATCGTTTTAAGCTCACAAATCGTTAACGAAAGTTCAAATTCTTCAACGACAACAACGATTTCACCAACAATTAATTTTTTATTCACGGTTTTTTCTTGATTTAATAAAATCCCGTAAAAGTTGATTTTTTTACGGTTTAAATCATAGAATTGTAAAATCCCATGAATGTTAATCTGATTTCAACAACAACAACAAAAGCACGATCGAAACTAAAACGATCCGAATAAGATTCACTAAAACGTCAAAAAGGCTAAAGATTCGGATTAAGATGACAAGTGATCACAGAGTTGATTTGCTATCACTTATTTGAGATTGAAGTGGCATTTTACGAAGGCGTGTTCTTATTTTATCTTGAAGTCGGGGTTGGCTGGATGCATGACTTTCAATTATAACTTGCTCGAGCTTAATTTAAGTTGAAGACACGGTTTATCTAGTTTCCAGCAGTCAAGGGGTGGATGGTTGATGACCTGGTTAACTATCACTTAAAGGAGTTACATTGTAGTACTCAGTGGCACACGCTAAGACGTTGTGGATGATCGCAAGAGGTGACGAAAGTCTCATACTTTGGGTGGAGTATTGAGTACTTAGAGATTTGCTTGGAGCACAAATTCTCTACACCGTTCTTCCAACATTAGCGCAAGCTTAAGTCACAAGAACGGGAAATTTTACTTCAGTTTCAAGTTTGGTATATCTGGTTTACTTCATCAGTGGTTACTTCAAAAAGCCTACAAGACGGTTGGTTAAATGATAGCCAGAGAGAGGTTATGAGTAGAGATTTGATCAGCAATTGATTCTCACGGCTTAGATCTGAGCTAATTTATTCCTCACACAAGTTCTCAAATAAATGCGCGTCCAAGGTGTTGCTGACTCCGACATGTCGAAATCAGCAAGGGGGAAGGAGAAGATACATCCTTGAGTCTTTGCCTTTCTTGTTCTTGAAACGCTTTAAGGGTCGGTTTTCTGATTTTTTAAGTTAGGCTATGCCAGGAAGACATATGTCATAACCGCAGAGAATATCAGCGCTTTAACTTATGGCCTTTTGGGTGCATTTCTTCAGACACATGGGGGAAGTGATATCTTGAGAACTTTTGTATGCATTATTTGACTTTCCAGGGGGAAGGATGCGTGTGTTGAGAAGAAACTATTCATAAGAAGCCGTTGAGAACGTCCGGTTGCTGTGATCCAGATATTGCTTACCCAAATGATATCACTAAGACTTATTTTAAGGAGCAAGTAATCATTGATGTGGTATCCCTACAAGTTCGTTGTGCACTTAATTTATTTAATGTTGTCAGGTAAGCTTTGAAACCTGCTCAAGAGAGGATTGACTAGTTTAGGGGGCAAGCTTTGAAAGCTTCTAAATAATTAATATGTGGCATGAATTAGGGGAAGTGTATTCATTGCTACTTTGGGGGGGGAAGCTTTTAAAGCTTCTAAATAAGAATAGCGGCACGAATTAGGGAAGCTATTTCAGAAGGCTTTCCTTAACCAGAAGTGTATGGGTTACTCTGTTCGTAGCTATTACAGTATTTCTCCTACAAAAAGTACTACAAAGAGATCAGTGGAGTGCAGACTTGAAGTCAAAACACCACGAAGACGCTTAATCAGACATATGACAGCTTCATGAGTTCTTGTTCTTTATCATTATGTACTTGTTAGGAAATTATTGTAAGTAATTCTGTATATCGTCCCGTGGGGGAAGATTGTTGGGAATTTACTTTTACGTGACGACATTACAGAATTACCATAGTTTATCATAGTCACATACGCGAGGACTAGAATAGGAAACTATGTACAGTTTAGAGGCGTATGGGCTATATATACCCCTCTATGGCTTTCATAGAGGGGTTGAGTCATTTGGCATTGTTGAGTCATTTGTATCCTTCATCCATTTTCCATCAAATCACAAGTCCATCTTCCATCTCACTACTTTCTCTTACTAAAATGGCTATCATGTGGTTTGACTCACCAAGACCACCGGATCATAGTTTTTATGAATCTTTCACAAGAGGTCTTGGGTTCGAGGTCTGGCAACCCTACTTTTTGCTATTTTTTTTATTTTTTAAAACGTATGGACTATGAGGGAGAGGTCTTGGGTTCTAGTCTGGCAACACACCCCTTTTTGCACTTTTTTATTTTATTTTCACTTTTTGCAAAAACTAAATATTGAAACTTAAAGAAAACCTATTTTTGAGCACTTTTTGTAAAAACAACATAAACTTAAACTCACTAATAAGCTCTAAAACAGCTTGTGAAAAAGCTATTTCAGTAAGAGGGGATTTTGAGGTTGTTTTTGCTGAATTCCACTTAAAAGCTTGCACTAGCTTCAATATAAGCTCAATTCTAAATTCAAAAGATGTTCCTAACAGCTTATTATGTAAGGAAACTAGAAATGAAAAGCTACTTCAGTTTAAAACTCATTAAGCTACTTAAATTTAAGAGCAAAAACAGCTAACTCAGAAAAGGAAATTTAAAACTTAAAAATCCAATAAGCTCAAATGCTTATTAAGCAAATTCAGAACCTTAGCTTTTGAAAGCTAGTTAAACAACTATTAAGCTATGAATCTAACTTATAAAACCTATTCCTATAAGCCAAAATTCAGAATTAAAAGCTACTTGATATGACCTACTGTTTTTGGCTTTTTTTTGCTTTTTGGACATCTTTTAAGAGCAAATGTACCTAAGGAAATAAGCTTAGACATGAAAATTGAGGCTTAATCTATACTAAGCTATGACTACACTTTAAGCAACTTGAATTTTAAAATCTATAGCCTACATTTACTAACCTAAATGACCCTAGGCATGACAGTAGTAAAATTGCTTATGCTAATGCAAATTACAAAAGGCAAACACTATTGTGCATGTATCCTTAAGGGATAACCTGCACTAAACACTCTATTTGAGTGTGCTTGAAACAAATACAAGCACAAACCTACCCTAAAATGCTTAGATCAAAATTAAGCTAGCAAAGATAAGCAAACTTGTCCCCTGGTGCAGGAACACAAATTTTAAGCCCTAACTTATAGAGAAATTAAATCTAACTTTTAAAAAGTGAATTCCTACTGATTTTAAATGAAACTTAAACTAACTCAAGCAATAGACTTAAGTCATTTTGACTTTAATCAGTCAAACAAACTTAAACCAAACACCCCTTTAGGTCCATGACAGATTTGAAAAACTTTTGAAATTAAATTCCACTTAACTAAACATTAATACCAGATAACTAAAAACTTATTTCTAGCTTAACTAACATGATCAAACAACTGAATAAGCCAGAAATCTAAAATCTACACTATGCTAATGATATTTTTGGTTTTTATGGTTTGATGACAGATTAAACACAAATCTAAGACCTAACTATACTAAACTAAAAACAGATAAAATAACATGATTAAGAAGCAATTTAAAACACAAATAAGCACTTAAGAATCAAATAAGCACAATTGATAAGCTAATAAGCAGATAAGCAAAATTAAAGCTAGGAATCTAAGAATATAAAAGTAAAAGAGAGACTTACTTGAGCCTTAGCTTAACAAAGGCATAAATGTGCTCTTAGAGCTATTCTACAGCTCTGGCTTATTTAAAATAAGCCAGTAAAGGTCCTTGGGAGTCCTTCCACAATTGACTCCCCTTCCATAAGCTCATTTGTCCAAAAAGTAAAGGTAATTAAGTTTAACTAATTTTAAAGCTTAAGTATGATTAAGACTTGGTTTAATAAGCTCAACCTCAAGCTTATAGACTTGAGAGAGCTATTGAAAGCTTATAGAACAGTGACATAAAAATTGTGAGCTTATAAGAACTTATGACTTAAAAACAACTTATTAAAACTAGAAACAAGGATTTCATTGAACTTTAAAATGGATTACAAAGCTTTAAATCTGAAAGTTACAAACTACTTAAGAGAAAATTACATTTAAAAGGAAATTTGCATAAGCTAAAATGTAAATTAAGCTAAAAAAATGAAAAGCTAGACTAAAGGCTACTAACTACTCCCTCTAGTGTGTGTGTGATATGAGTATTTATAGCCACTGAAGAAGATTCTAGCCCTTTGCTTGCTCAACACGCTCCTCTAAATCATGTCCGTACATTCTCTTAATGATTGGAGGATTGATTATGGCCCTTGGATCACAATTGAACTCACACGGATTGCCAGCTTGGCAATCCGTGATAGAGACATATGTGCTTCTTTTGTGAGAGCAATTAGTGCAAAACCCAGCTTCTCTTGTGCTTCCTTGCCTGCCAACGTGGCATTCTAGCTTGGGTTGATTAATGAGATGCTTTGAGATTACTCATTTGTCCCTGCCATTGTGTTGTAGAGCCTCTGAATTGTCTTAATCACCCCTTAATTTGTGTTTGCCCCTTGATTTGACTGTGTGGTGAAAGGTAGGGGATGATGAATAATAGAAATGATTTTGGCGCCTTTCTTTTCATTTATTAACTAAAATGGGTAAATGAGGGTGTTAGTTTGGGATTTTGGTAGAATTGACCCTTGTCTTTGTTTAATAAAAGTCACAGTGTTAAATGACTTTCATTTTTGGCAACTTGGGTCCCTGGAGTTTTATAAGAGGATAATTTTGGTTATGGGCTTTGTATCCGGGTAGGGATTTTAAGGGTTTAAGGCCCATTTAATGTTTAAGGGACTATTTGTGTAATTTTTGGACCTTGGGGAACTTAAATGGAACATTTGGGATTTGTCCTTTTATGAGTTGACTTTTCTTTGCTCATGGTTTGACTTTCTTTGACTGAGGCTTGACTTTTTCTGGCTTTGGCTTTGAATCTTTGGCTTCTCTTGTGCTCTTCTGATTCCCGTGTCCGTGTTTGCCCGTTTTTGACTGTTTTCTCGTGATTTTTGATATATCCGTACCTGCACACACAAAACACAAAAACAAGTATATTTTTGCCATTTTTAGTCTGTTTTGGGCTTAATTGGGCCTTTTTAGGTATAAACGGATATGTGTATTTCACACATATCAAAATTCCCCAAACTAAACGATTGTGTGTCCTCACGCAATATTACATGCCTTATAACCAAATACCAAGAAATTTCCCCAAACTAATCCTTTAAGAAGTAGTAAAGTCTTTTGCTGGGCAGATTTCTAAGTCACAAGTTATAAAACACCCGATTTCCCATTTTCAAAACTTTTTCTCTTTTTATGATTTTTTCTTGATATAAACCTAACTACAACTTGTTTTTGTGTTGACATAATGTATTGTTTTCATTACCTCATTGGTAACTTTAAGGATCATGGAACAAAAAGCACTTGAAAAGTGTCTAAAAAGATAAATTCATCATTCCCGATTTTTCACTTTTCCCATACTAAGCTTAAAAATAAGATCACTGTTAAGTACGAGCTAAGATGCTAAGACTACTTATAATTACAACTTGTGAATTTCTCTTCCCGACATAAATCATATATTTAAGTGTGTGTGTTCAAATTAATTTAAACCATTAAATCCACATATTTAGATAGTTGAAATCCGACCAAGCTTTACACATGGGCCTTTTGGGCTAATATGTTAATCACTTAGTAAGATCACAACTCAAAGCAAACAAAAACCTCCTTAGCTAAGACATCGTTGGTTCACTTGTCCCATAAATAACTTTCTTCTCTAGCATCCCACCGTCATCGGGTAAATGCTAAGGTTTTTGACACCCTATCCGGAGAATAATAATCGAGACGCATGAACTTCCAATGAAAAAGCCTTACAGACTTTTGCAAATTTTGGTTCAAAAGAAATACTTTGGTTTTAGAAAATGAAACTTTTACTATTTATTTTCTAACTTGCAACTTAACTATACATTATATTTACATATTAGGCTAGGAACCGGTATCACTTTTCTTTCGACGACACATCGGCCACGCCTCCGACAAGAGTCAGTGTACTTATTATGATACCGATCCTAAATATACATCCTCCACCCTTTCTTTCGATGTCACATCGGGAGCGAACCGACAAATGCCCATGTACTTTATTGCGATGGAGTTTGTATATTATTATTAACACTAAGGATTTATAACTTTCATCCTTTTGTACCTACTACATTTTTTTTTCTTTTTCATCATTTTTTTTAATATTAATTCAACACATTATTTTTGCAAATAGAAAAATTTCATTTTAGAAAACCAAAGTATAAACTTGAACTAAAATTCTTATTTACAAATGATGTTGACTTCATCATCGATAAAGCTTTTTCTCTGAATATGTTGATTAGACTTTTAAGAGTAAAACTCTAATTTGTAAAAATTAAAGAGAACACGTATAATTAATCATTTTAAGAAACTTCAGGGAAGAAAACCACAAGTATCTCTTATAACATTTAAGGTTTTCCAATAAACTTTGTTTAGCATCCTAATTCGTAATCAACACTATCATCTCTTATTCTTTGCAATTTAAAATCTCTAATAAAGAAATTCGCAAATACTTAGCCTATATAAAATCCAACTCGCATATTAAAAATCTACTTGAATTAGCACAAGCCTTCATTTACTAATAGATTTCAAGTCTAGCATGTTTAAAGTCTAACATAGACAAACAACAAACTATCATATTAAGTGTTAAGAGGGAAATGCTAGAACTCAACACATTCGATTGGGTTAAAAATTACTTTCTATTCTCACAAACGGAAAACCTACATTCGTGTCTTAACACTTATTTTTTTTTCATTTTTTAGATAGTTAACTAAATAACAAGACTGAAAAATTTAAAATTTTTGCTATTTTTGGGGGAAAACGGGTACGTGAGAACAAAACAATAAGCAAGTAACATCAAATCGATAGATTCCCTCCCCAAACTAAAACGAAACATTGTCCTCAATGTTTAAGGCCGGGTTCTACGAAAATCTAAGCCGTTTATGAATTATGCAAAGATAAACGTGAATCGATAAGATGAAAGGATATCGGATCTCCCCAAACTAATTTCAAACAAAGGATAGGAAGCTCGAGTGAAACGGAACACAACATCGAACACGAGAGGCTTCAGAAATTGTTGGTTCAATCCTACAAAAATCACAAGTACAAACAACAAACAACGAAAGATCGGAAGAGGATAGCCTCAACACATCACAACACATTATTTAGAACAATAGAAAATGGATAAGCATGGGGTGAACTCCCACGAAGCGGCTTGTTTTTGTTCACCGAGTCACAAGCTCGACTCGATCCCTGAATTAATTCGTCCTTAGGGAGAGCAAATGGAAAACTTTCATTGAACATGCCACTGGCTTATGAAACGTGACGATGCCGGGGTCAAAAACAAAATTCTCACTCCTAAAGGAGAAAATCAAAGGTGAATCCTCGGGGTAGGTGAAATATGGAAGAAAAGTCCAAATGATAAATGTGAAGGAATCGACATCTTCAACATTTAAAGATAACACCGTTTCACTTAGGTAAAAATCTTCATTAGGCTTAACAAAATCATTTTTCATAGCCAAAATGGGCTTAAATCTCATGCAAACATCTGGTGGTTCCGGAGGAGGACGAGGAGATGACGGTTCTTTGAGAAATAAGAGAGTCCCGGAGGAAATGTTCTCTCTTAAATTCTTCTCCAATGTTACAAGATTTTTATCATGAATGGCATGATAAACTAATATACCTGGTTTGAAAACTTTGTCCTCGTTTCCGAGAGAATTCAAGGTAATACTAGCTGATAACTCCGTAGTGAAAGGCGAGTCAGAATCTAACAAAGGAGGTGGTAAAATACTTGATTTGGTGGAATCAAATGTAACGGTTAAGTCCTTTTTAAAATCTTTTGGTTTGGAAAAATGATCATTAAAATCAATTGGATTATCAAAAGTGATTCTTATTGGCATGACAATGGTATTGATTGGAACATCACTTGAAACTTCGTCTTCTTTTTCCTTGATTTCTTCAACTTCTTGAGGACGAGAAAGAGGTTTTGGTTTTTGATGTAAGTAAGTTGCCAAGAGACAAATTATCTTTTTCCTAATCGAATTTCGTTTCATCATTTTCCATACAAATCGGACCAACGAGAAAAACATTGACATTTTCCATGAATGATCCTTCTCTCCGGTGAGAGTAGGGGAAGTAGGATTGCTACTTGAAACTTCAAGGGTGGGAGGGAGTTTAAGATCAATTCCCGGTGGAATCGAATCTCTTTCAAGATAAGCTTCTAATTCACTTTCTTCCGGTGAAGTAAGTGTGAAAGAAGAAGAAGACTTAATCTCGACATCCTTATCGTTCTCTTCAAAGAGAGGATTAACGTTGCTAGATTTGAAATTATCATCGAATTCGAAAAGAGGATTTGAGTAAACTTGAAAATTTTCTTCATGCAAGTCCTTCTTAAGAGTCGAATCATCATTACCCAGTGGTAACGAATCAAGAGGAGCAAGTTCATCGGCGAACTTCTCAAAATTATCACTAGTCTTCATCAGAGAAGAACTAGGAGGAAGAATATTAGTGGTACTGCCACTAAACGGATCGGCTTTCGAAAAATCAATGACAGAAATGGCGTGAACAAAATTTTTATCCTTGTTTTTCTCAGATTTTTCAGCATAGTAAACAAGTTCTTCCTTTCCTACTCTTAAAGTCAAAGTTTCTTCATACAAATCAATGAGAGCTTTCACAGTGCGAAGGAAAGGTCTTCCTAAAATAATAGGCACTCTTGGGTCTGGCTCAAAATTAACCACAACAAAATCTGCAAGAAAAGTGAAACCATCAACTCTAACTACAACATCCTCGGCTATGCCTATTGGGTGAGTAATCGAACGATTGGCAAGCTCGAGTGTCATTCGAGTAGGAGTCAAAGCTCCAAGCCCAAGTTGCTTGTAGATAGAATAAGGTAAAAGGTTAATGCTAGCTCTGGAATCGGCTAAAGCACTAGTTCTATCGAGTTCTTGTAAAGCACATGGGATAAGAAATTTTCTTGGATCTTCGAGCTTCTCGGGAACTTTGTTTATGATGATAGCAGAACATTCAGCATTTACGGTCGTAATGACGATCTCCTCGAGTTTCTCTTTGTTCCTTAGGAACAAGCTTGTTACATATAAGATTCACAAGCTAACAAGAATGATCCGGAGGTCGGGGAGGATTGAACAAATGTTTAGCCATATTATTAGAGAGAAAATCTTCAAGAACCGGCTATGTTGAGCACTTGGTTTATTGTTCTCTCTCACTTTCATCCTCTCATATTACGGGTATGGAAGTTTAGATTGATACGAATTAGGTCTTGGAGAATTAAGATCTTGAATTTCAACATTAACGGTATTCCATTGCTTTTTGTATTTCGGAATTTATCAATGAAAAATGAATTCCTTTCTTCCTCCGGAGTGGGACATGGCGGTATTTTCCAAATTGGATTTTGCACTTTTTCCGTTGACGTCTCTGGGATTTGAGCTCAGGTTCTTTTGAGGATATTGAAACAACGGGAGTAGGAACAAAGGATCGAAGGGTCTTCCTAAGTTTTACCTGCTCCTTGCGGGTGATAAGCATTAATTTCTGCTGACGTAGGAGTTAGTTACTGGTTTGACTGGGGGGGGGGGTGGGGGGGGGGGGGGGGGGGGGGGGGTGGGGGGGGGGGGGGGGGGGGGGGGGGGGGGGGGGGGGGGGGGGGGTGGGGGGGGGGGGGGGGGGGTGGTTGGGGGTTGATGTTGTTGCTGGTGGTTGTGGGAGGTGGTTGGTGGGGGGGGGGGGGAGGGGGGGGGTTGGGGTTGGTTTGTTTGTTTTGTTGGTATGTGGTTTGGTGTGGATTGTTAATTTAAATAAATTCATGTTTTTAGGAGAAAATAATTTAATTAAGGTAAAAAAACTTTTTACGAAATTATGCAACATGAACCGGTTATGTTTATACAACTTTTCATAGGTTTCAACACTGATTTTTTAACAATTTGTTCCAAATTCGCATTTTTGACAAAATTCCAAAATTACTCCAATCTTTAACGTTTTACCACAATACTTTTTTTCCCGCACAAAAATATCATTCAATATCTCTTCGGAAATACATTCTACTTTCAAAAGGCCGCCATATTCTCATAACTACTACACAAATACGCTCTTATTGGGCCTTAAGGCCCAACAATGTCCACTAGTAAGACATATAGAAGTCCAAAATACGACCAAGTCCATAACCAAAGTTCATTTACATATATAATTACTATACTATATGTAAAAATAATCCGAACCACAATTAAGCCCACTCCATTGAAGCCTCGTCTCATATGTGACTTATTGGCCGTGAGTCCTGAAACTCTAAAATACTATTTCTTAGCTTGAACAGGTCTCCTGAAACTATACTGATACACACTAAGAGCTGCATCGTAATTATCTCTATGATAGCATCTCTCATCTCTACACTGAGACTTGCCCGCAACCTTCCTATCGACATCTACAACTTAGGCGCGACTCCTGATCTTCTTATGAGTGGCGTACAATCATGTGACGACTGATATACAGAACCGGCTATGTTGAGCACTTGGTTTATCGTTCTCTCTCATTTTCATCCTCTCGGGGTATGAAAGTTTAGATTGATACGAATTAGGTCTTGGAGAATTAAGATCTTGAATTTCAATATTATCGGTTTTCTTTGCTTTTGGTTTTGGGATTTCCATGAAAATGGAATATTCTTCCTCCGGAGGTGGGACATGTGCGATATTCTCCAAATTTGGATTTTGCACTTTTTCCGTTGAGGTCTCCGGGTTTTGTTCGGGTTCTTTTTGAGGATTTGAAACAACGGGAGTAGTAGAAACAAGAGGAGTCGAAGGTTCTTCCAAAGTTTTACCGATTCTTGTGGTAATAGCATTAATTTGCTGACGATGGTTAGTTACGGTTTGACTTAGAAGAGTTCCTGAATTTGAAGTAGAGGCGGAATTTTTGAAATTATCACAAAGACTTGTCAACAAACTCGTAACATTAGCCCTTGATTTCTTCTGCAAATTTGACCTTGATGTTTTGCAAATTATTCATGTTCGCATCATTAGCCTTAGCATAACTTTCAAAATCCGTTTTAGAAACACCTTGAATTTGTGAAACGGGAGGTAAAGCTTGATTAACCAAAGGTTGATTTGTTGGTGGTTGGTATGGTGGGGCTTGATAAACGGCTCCTTGATTGTTTTGACGGTTTTGGTTGAAATTGCCTCCACGGTTTTGATTCGAATTGAAATTGTTTCCTTGATATCGGCTTTGGTTTCCTTGGTTGTTTTGAACATTTGGTTGATTAAAACCGGGTGGTCTCATTTGGTTTGCCAAATTAGGAGGATTTCTTTGAACAAAATTGCCAACGGCGGCGGTTTGTTGGAATTGATGAATGTTATCATGAAAAACGGGAAATTCATTCCTTGTTAACGGACAATTGTTGAAATTATGGTTTGAACCACATGTGACACAAACTTCCTCGACTGCTTTGACGGTAGCAGGAGTCGTAACATTCTTTTCACTAATCATCTTTTCTAATCGGCTCATTCGAATATTCATTTTGTCTTCAAGTAAGGCGGCCATTTGTTGAATCTCGAAAGAATTATTGGAAGGTGAAGAAGTAGAAGAAGGAGCATTCGTAATCGCTCTTGAATCATTAGGACGACTTCTTGAATAACGCACTTTGGATTTACTTTCGATTATGGCTAAACCTTCTCGAGGCATCTTATCTAGAAAATTTCCACCCGCGGCGGAATCTAAAGCATCTTGATCATTGGTATTCAAAGAATTGTAGAACGTATCAAGTTGGTGTAATTCCGAGAAACCATGATGAGGACATTGACGAAGAAGTTCTTTGAAACGTTCCCATGCTTCGTTGAAGGTTTCATTCGGTTCTTGGTAGAAAGTAGTGATTTTATTTCGAAGGTAAGTTGTTTTCGAAGGTGGAAAGAATTGGTTTATGAATTTCGAGACAAGATCATCCCACGTTAGAATCGATCGAGGTGGTTCCTTATCTAGCCAAGTCCGGGCTTCACCTTCGAGAGAGAAAGGAAAAAGCAAAAGCTTAATCGAAGTATTCGGAACTTCGGGATGTCTAAACGTAGAAGTAACCTTGTTGAAAAATCGAAGATGATTATGAGGGTCTTGTTTACCCGTAAATTGATTACTTTGAACAAGATTAATCAAAGTTTGTTTAAGCTCAAAATTGTTTGCATTTATCGGTGGAACAACAATTGCATCTTCGTATCCCTCGATGGGAGCTTGTAGCATTTGAGCCATGGTACGATTGTCGGCCATTGGAAACTCGGGTTCCTCAACAATAACCGTTGTTAATTGTTGTTGTCGACGATTTCGATTACGAGCTTGAGATCGAGTGCGCATGCACTAAAAATAAAGAAATTAAAAAGTAAACAAAAATTACACTAATTTTTTTTTTGGATTTTTGATTTTTTTTAACAATCTATTTTAAACGGATACACGGAAGACAACTTAAAACCAAATAATCAACTTACTTCACGGTAGCTCTTAAAAATTTCTTCTTAAGGTGAGCCGTATTTCGTAAGTGACACAAATGGCAAGTTTTTGAATCTTTGGTTCGATTTGGGAACTTTTCAAGTTCACCGGAACTTATTTATGATAATACCTCAATTGAAGGTATTATATGTTGGTGTTCGTTTACCAACTTTGTGTATTTTTTTTCTTTTTAAGGACAATTTTTTTTATATTTTTGATTTTTTATGTTTTTATGATAATTATACTAAAAAGAAAAAGAAAATATTTTTTACTTTTTATATTTTTTAATTTTTTTTGTTTTTTTGGATTTTTGAAATATTTAACAAAAATGAAACTTTCGAGGACGAAAGGATCTTCAAACCAAATCAACAAACGTTGGAACTTTTCGTGGGGGTGAACGGATCTCAAACCACAAAAACTAGAACCGACAGGAATCTTAAACACTAATCCGCCGGGCTACAGCGGGCCAAAAATTGGTGTGAAAGTTTAGATCCCACAATAAATAAAAATACAATATTAAATATACTATCTAAACAGGCAATTTAGAAAATTACCAAGTTACCCTCGATTAATCAATTCACTCTTAAAAATATATATATATAATCTATAATACGTATATTTAAGGGTTAAAATATGATCACCGGGTCGATTCCCCAACGACTAGGTGACACTTGCAACCTCGTTTACGCTTGGTTCTGAATTGCATGACCGCACAAGAAAATTTGATTACTCTAAATACTATACCACACCAGCACCCATTCAACAAGAAACATCAAACAATTAAACAACCTACGGGAAACAAAAAAAAAAGCGACAAATAGCACTAGACAAAAATAAAAACTCCCATAACATAGCACCCAAGTAAACTCCCTAGCGTTAGTCGTCATTCCTCCATCTGCTGAGCGTAGGAGACAAGATAAAAGATCCAAAGCTATGAGATTTAAGATTATGTTTTGTTGTCTATACATGTTTTATATATTGAGACTTAGATAAGATAAGATTTCATTCCTCAAAGTAGTATGCATCATGCGAAGTTCTCACCTCATTCTAGTGTAAGAGGTGCATTTTGACTTTTTGGATACAATAATATGTGTTCCTAAGCGCATCATGTGTGTAAAGACAGAATGAAAGACAAGACATAAGATTGTTTGAGAAGGAAGAGGCAGCAACGTAGTTTTTTCTGGCTAGTAGTTGTTTTAGGAGATTTTGAGAAAGCTTAAGAAGTTTCCGCTATAGCTTGATCAGTATAGTGAAATAACATAGACTTTGTAGTTGGATCTGGTAACTATGATACTCTTATGAACAATTAATGTAATATCTCCGTGATCAAAAAGTTTAGTATAACAGAAAAGTTGTAAGAACTAAATAAAGAAAATATGCAAAAACTTTAATAAAAATAACAGGTCCTCCTAAGTTATCGTGACATTTTTAGTTTAATATCCTTAAGTAACTAATTTGTAGAAATTAGACTAAAGTCCCGCTGTGTGAAGAATTGTACTACTCGTTTTGAACTAATGTTATAAAATGGAGATCGCATGTCTAAGACTCCATATTGAAGACACCTAACTAGGGACTAAACTATGCAAATCCGGCCTGAAGAGAGACGAGGATGTGAAACGATGTGGAGAGTAAGACTAAACGTGTAGAGTATGCTCGCGCCTACTCCAACACTGTGAGGGACTACTGAGAGACTGTAAAAGTTGCAAAAAACACCCTGAGACCAAGCTTCCGACTTAAACTAAGTCCTTTTTAGGCTTAAAATTGAGATGAAACTGAAAAAAGTGCTTTGAGATAGAGCAAAAAAACTTAAGAAGCAAGTTATTTATAAAATATCGCTGAGTGGAACCAATTTTAACAAAAACACTTAGGGCTGAAATCATAATAAGCTTTTAAAGAGCTTATCTTTAAGCTGATTACATAAACAAGGGCTTTCCCTTTGTTTTTATTAATTAAGCTATAAAAAGCTCAAAATAAGTTCCTCCAAATTGCAAACACCAAAGTAAAAACATTCTTCGTATTCGCAGCATACACTTCAGAATATGTTTAACAGCAACCCTCAGATGGCCCAAAGTCTTTATTATGTTCTAATTAGCGTTTACTAAACTTGCGCTATAAGCTCATTCAGAAAAGAACTATGAGCTAGGAACTTCTTTAAGCTACTGAAAATGATCATGAAACAGCAAACTCAGAGATTAGCCAACTAGTTACAAAAACCAATTAAGCTTAAAAGCTCAAAAAATAAGCAATTCTAGACTAGTGTGTAGCTTATGGAAACGTATGCAACTACTAAATAAACCTATCTATTTAAGCTATAATAAACAATACCTTAAGTACAAATTAACAAATTAAGAAACTACTGAGTAATTTCCTACTGTTTTGTTATTTTTGGCTGTTTAAGCTATTTTTTTAAAGCAAAAATTAAGCTAGCACATAAGATTGGAAATGAAATTTAATCTGAAATCTATCTTAAGCAATAACTAATCTAAATCCTACTTTAATCTAAGAAGCTAAGACCTATGATTACCTAGCTTGAACTTAAGCCAAAAGTGACAGCAGGAACTAAGCTGTTCCTGCTGGTGCACGTTCCTGCTGGTGCACTTTGCACAAGCACTCCTGCACTTGGACACACTCCTTTAGAGCGAAACAACACAATGCAAGCAAGATCTAATCCCTAAGAGGATTAGAACCAATTTTCACAAACAAAAAGTAAGGGTGAATTGTAGTGCGCTGGAACGATAGAGAGGCTCTAGAAGGCAAGATAATATAGACACGCTAGGCTCTTTTTAATAATTGGTGTGCATTGTGCCTTAAGGCACAAATCTGTAACCAAAACTGTCTTATGTGTCTGTGCTCTCTATTAGTATTGTGAAATGCATAGACTTGAAGCTATGTGTAATAGATTAAGAAACGCAAGTTAAAGAATCAACGTGTAATTGATGATCTATCCCCTAATGAAATCTAAAATTTTAATCACAAAACTTTTACCCTACTGTTTTTGGTTTTTTAGGTTTTTAATGACTTTTAATCTAAATTGTACTATAGTAAACTTATTTGGAAATGAAAATTAAGCCCTAATTTATATTAAGCTATATCTAATCTATACTGATGATGTATAGTCCAACCTCGGGTCATGTACCCGACCCACGAATAGTACTTATACCAGAGGCCCCAAGATGAATGGGGCCATAGCGCAATAAACGGGGCTTCCAAGGCCCAAATGGTTACTGCCCTGTATGGGGGAAGCCATTGGACATTGGGCTATACGACGCGGAATTTAGGCCCATTGAGGCCCAACTAGCGCCACACGTTTGGCAGGTATCTAGACACCGTTACGAACGAGTCATAATCATGAGTTGGGCCCACTAGTATGATAACGGTTGAGACTACTCGGATACTAACCGATTCAATGGGACAAAGCCCAATTAGGGTTTCGGTGAGTATATAGAGAGCACCTGGCTCTCATCTACGGAACGCCCTATAACCCTAACTTTCTACTAAAACCCTAAACCGATTACTTACTCTCACGCCGGAGGATAATCGTGGGAGACAATCCCACGGTAAGCCTAACGGTGCTTTGTTTTCTTAGTGCGCAGGTCTCATACATCAAGACTCAATTGATACAGGAACCAGAGCCTAACAGATCCGTATTACACCTAATTCGGATCTAATCAAGGATCGTCCAACTTTTGTATCAACAGATTGGCGCCATCCGTGGGATAAGACACTAAGAACACTGCCAAAATCTAGATTGACAAAGCAAGGAAACTTTACCCAGCGGACTCCGCAGGCGAAGAAGCAGAGCGACCAAGCCTCTAGACAGGTCTCCAAGCAGGCCTCTGGAAGCACCAATACGCCATATGATCTGGTCTTCCTAGCGACGGGACCGTCCCTGGGGACAACCCAGCCAACCGCCACAATCACAAGCACGGAAGATCTACAGCGTGCTGCTTTCACCACCCCGAAAGGAAAGGCGCAGAAAGGATAACCGTCGACCTCCAGTATTTGGTAGAATCGGAAAGCAAGTTTCGGGTACTCAAATAGCTAACTTGCAGAACTTGGACACTCATGAAAACAATGACCGGCGCATCAGCGTCCGTGATAGGCTGGGCAATCGCGATGTCCATAGCAGGCTTGGACAATGGCGCTCCCCGAGTAAAACACAAAAACAAGTATATATTTTAGCCAATTTAGTCTGTTTTGGGTTTAATTGGGTTTATTTTTAGTGTACAAACGGATATGTGTATTTTACACTTATCAATGGTAATCTGCGGGAAGGGGCTTATGTTAGCCAGTCAGACGGGTTTGTGAATCCAGATAACCCCAATCATGTGTACAAGCTAAAGAAAGCTCTTTATGGGTTGAAACAAGCTCCACGCGCGTTGTATTAATGATAGTCTTCATTCCTGATATCCCAAGAAACTTTTTCCTAAAGGCCAGTGGATATCCTACTCGTTCATCCGAGGGAAGAGCAAGGATAACTTCTGGTATCAATATATGTCGATGATATAATCAATTGCTGCATCTAACAGCCTGAACTTAGTGACTATTTGCAAAAATTATGGTGGGTTTTGGTTGCAAAATTTAAGATGTCCCTATGAGGCAAAATCTCATTTCTTAAACTACAGTTTCACAAAAGTCCCTAGAGGCATCTTTATAACCAAGTCAAAATATGCCCTTGAAAACAGTTAAAGAATACTTTTTTTGACTCCCTTGGACCCAGTGATACTCCCAGGTAAGAAATCCAAACAGGATGAGGAAAAAAAAGGAAAGTTGTTGAGCAGTCACACTATCTGTGGTCTATAAGTACCCTCCTTTATCTCACAGCCAAGCCCGGAACTACAATTTGCTATATGCCATGGTGGTGCCTGTATCCAGGCTACCGGCCACCAAAATAGCCACATTACATGCCGGTACAAAGATCTATTGGTATCAAGAGACCGTCAATCGGGTCTATGGTATCAATATGGATACAACGATTGCTCTAACAGCAATTGTAGATACGAATCAAGCTGGTGTCAAGATCCACGCCATAGCACATCCGGTAGTATGCAGTTCTTGGGAGATAAACTTTTAGCTGGTCGTCGAAAAGGTAAAAACATGCGATATCGTACAGCAGGAAAATATGTGCTTTGTCCACATTATGCCAGTCCTTTGGATGAGATCACAGCTTACCAACGAATGGCTTTGGATCAATAAACATCCAATGTACTGTGAAAACAAATACACTAATGCCTTAAGTTCAACAACGATTCAACATTACCAGATCAAAGCATATAGACATCAGATTCCACATTCTTAGGAGCAAGTTGGAAATGGAATAATTTGAACTTTAACTATGTCAATACGAAGTATCAACGGCGGACATCATCACTAAAGCACTTGGCAGAAATAGAAATGAATTTCTTTATCACACGCTGGTAAGACGGAGTTTTAAACGCCGGAGGACTCCTGAAACAATGGCATGAATGAAAATGATGAATATGGTGTACCTATTTAAATATCATGTAATCATAATGTATATATATTAAAACCATCAAAAACAAAAAAGAGTTTTTCATTTTTTCAGAAAATTTTATAAAAACAAAAATGCAAAAATTATAAAAATCATAAAACCAAAGGAAAAATTAAAAATAAGAAATTATAAAAAAAGAGTAATAATTGGCATGTCTTCTAAAAATCGAATAACATTTACGGTCTTAAATGTCATTCAATATGAATAACGAGCTGTAAAGAAGTTCGAGCCAGAAATCCAGATGTTTTCAAAAACATGCCAAGCCTTTGCTAATAATTTCAAATAGCAAACCAAAAATCATCTTAAAGCAAGGTATTTCGTCCAAAATGAACTTGACCTCTCAACGGGAATTTATTCACGACAAGGTCAACTGTATGACCATGCAAAGCTTTGTGATTTACTTTGCATCATAACCTGCATTCCTATATTTCCATAAGTGTACTGTCCAGTGCCCTTGTATGTAAAAATAAGAGAAAACTTATTTTGGTGATTGTTTTTTTAAAAGATATAACATTGCATCCATCGAAAAAGATTTCCAAAGACATTTTGACTTCTTATAACACATGACTAACAGCTCTTAAAATAGAAAACGTCACTGTGTTGATGGGAGACGAATGTCAAAAATCTTCTTAATAATAATAATGAGTTTCAAGGGAAAAAGGATTTAAACAGTAACGAAATAAACATTGTTAAGGGAAGATAAAAGATGCTTTCCTTTCATGTGCCTTAATATGTTTTATATGTGTTTAATGCTATGGTGAGTAAATTTTGCATAAAATAAGTCTATAGGTATGGTAAGTATATACAATTAGTGACTCTATGTGCTACTGTTTTAACGTGTAAATGCCATATAAAACTACAAAGCATAAATAGAAAAAGTATAAAACTTGAGGGGCCAAATGTGTTTAAATTGAATTTTTGATAATTATCCCACCCACCTCACCTCGTCCCTTGTACACACATACACATACAAATATTTTATTTTTCCCTCCCTCATCAAAAATCAATCGCCATCATCACCATCTCCATCTCTTGTTATTTTTGAATCTAAGGTAAATCTAAACACTTGTTCTACCCTTCCTAAACATGTCATACCTCGAAGGAATTAGGATTTAATCAACCTTCGAACTCGAAAACCCATAATTCTTGAATTAGGGTTTTCTTAAAATCAAAAGTGCATAAATCATCAAATTGGTTGAGGGGTTATGATTGCTTTGGAATGTAAAAGACTCGTTTAATACAGTTTTATGTGTGGTTGACATATGAATGAGATTATGCCCGATTGTATGCTCGATAATTTGGGTTTTGGGAAATAAAGTAAAATGTTGATGTGTTTTGGTATTAGAATTCATGTTTTTATCAATTATTGAATATGATTGAGACATAAAACACACCCTTAATCCTAAAAATAACTGAATGAATGAGCTAATGTGTAAAAGAGTACAGTCTAGAAAAATCTTGAATGAATCCATGGATAAATGTTGTAAACATGTGTCTAAAGATTATCTTTTATGATAATAAATGGTACAAAGAACAACACGTGTGCAACCAAAATCAAGTTTATGGAATGATTTTTTTAGTGTGAACCCGATCTATTTCCCTTGTTCAACTTTGCAACCGATCTCTCAACACTAATGAACCCCAAAACTAGTTACGTCCTCGTTTGCGGGAACCGATCTAGTCCATAACCTTTGGGAACCGATCTTATCAAAACCCTAGAGAACCGATCTAGAATTTTTAAGGAAAGGAACGATCTAGTTTTTCTCAAAAGCTGACCCAATCTAGTTTTCTCAAAAGAGGACCCGATCTAGTTTTTTTAGGACCCGATCTAGTTTTCTCAAAAGAGGACCCGATCTAGTTTTCTTAAAAGAGGACCCGATCTAGTTTTTTTAGGAAAGGAACCAATCTAGTTTTCTCAAAAGAGGACCCGATCTAGTTTTCTCAAATAGGACCCGATCTAGTGTACTAAAAAAGGACCCGATTTAGATTTTTTTTGGAACCGATCTAGTTGATTTTTTGGGAACCAATTCTATAGGTTAGATTTAAAGGACCCGAACATAGATGTTCTTATAAATGACCCTATCCAAGTGAAATCATCAAGAACTGATATAATATATATTAACCAAAAAACACTTAAGATCAAAAATTCTAATTTGAAGCAAATTAAAAAAACTTAACTTAGATTGCTAATTAAAATTGGATAATTATCCTATCTAATTGAATAAACAAAAGCTTTAAAACAAGTAAATCAAGGATAAACAAACAATACGTTCTTGGATATCTTAAGATCATGAATCCTAATATTGTCCATAGAAGTTTGCCTTAATCCCTTAATAAAGATTAGTATATCTAATTGCCCAATTCAGAGTGAATAGACTTTTCAAGCGCTAAAGGTCTTAGAGGTATCCTAAAACTAAATGCAAATTTTCACATCATGAAAAACATAAAGTGATCACAAGAAAAGGTCTAATAGTATATATATAAACAAGATAAATATAAAAGAACAATAGATGAATCTTTCTTAAAGCAGACCATGGACACCAAAAAGAGCTTAACTAAATTGCCAATGGATTGACGCTTTAGTTTCTCCTGCCAAACCGCCTCAAATTGGAAAACGAAATCTTCGACTAAGCTTAGCCCTCCAGACCCAAAGAAGCAATCCTCTTCAGTGGGAGTTATGATTTTAGAAACTCACTCCTCTATAAGGCATTCTAGATCACGGCAGATGTTCCTGAACATATACATGCAATAGTTTTGGGCCACTTGCTAAAGTTCATCACCACTCGATTCGCTTCAAAATGAACAACAAGAAACATATTGTGAAACTGATAACATCGACAAATGCTTCAAAAAAGCCCCTAAACACCCTGATTAGCAAATCGAAGAACAACCTTTTGTAAGAGGAAAAATCTCATAATTCTTTAGAGATCTTGGTCACTGTGGAAGATATAAAGTGATCAATGAGTCAATGTCAACAGCAACATCGAGCCCTTTAATATCATTTTGCTGCGTTTATCAACAATTGCTGAGTGGTAAAAAGTAACAGGCAATGATGATAGTCTTCGACATCCCAACTCAATCTTTGGGTCATGTTACCATAAGAAGAACGAGACTTATTGCCTACCTTCTGTGGGAGGAACTAGTATTAACAATAGAGAACAAGAATGCAAGAGGAGTATGATATAACTAACCTCGCTTCACCAAGTTCATCGTCAAACTTCATCAAGACTGAAGGTTTAATACAATCCAAAAAAACAAGAAAATTGCACTTTTGCCAGGATGATGCCATGTTCACCATGATAAGGGTTATCTCTAGGCTAAAGACACGCAGTTGTATAGTGCCATGTTGCCATAATGAATTTACGAATTATTGCCAATTCAAAAACTCCGATAATACAAAGAGTACTAATGCCATTGCATCAGGTTTTTGAACCTCCAAAAACAAAAGCACAGTGAAAGAAGGAAGCAAGTCAAATCTGACAAGGCAAAGACTCCATCAACAGTTAAAGGCAAAAGCGAACTAAAGACTTCAGCGCAAAGGCGGCTAAACCTGGCCAAGAAGAAAGCAACTGTTGCAAAGACGTCCAAAGCCAAAAGGCTAACAGTGTTATCTTAGGTTTGCTATTAACAGAAAGCAAAACAAATTAAAGCAAGTCCACTAAAAGAAGCCTGATTACAAACTCACGAGCACTCACGCCAGTAGCTCCCAGTGCAAATGAAGGAAACTGGATATATACCAGGTTTTCCGAAGTACCAATCATATGGAATATGATGACGAGAAAATCTCTGTGAAGTCCTTACTGAAGAGGAGGATGATGATGACGAAAGGCATGAAAGAAGATGAGGATAGGACAAAGAAGATAATGAGAGATTTAAACAAGACAATGAATAATGACAATGATAAAAAGATGATGACAATGACAATGATGAAGATGCTGATAATCAAGATGATGATAGTCCAAGGGTGATAATGAGAAAACTAACAGACAATGAAGAGGATGAATTTGTATCATCCTAAATTTTTCACTGCATGATGAAGAAGATAAAGAAGAAATTATATCAGTGTTTCCATCATTCAATTTCTCATCAAACCAGGATAAATTTCAATTGCAGCCTCGTTGGGACATACGACCCGGGAATATCTCTTCCGGAATCTTTTTATCATTGATTTGATTCTTACTTGTATATTTTAAGTGTATACTATCAACGAATCAGACGTGGACGTTAATCTGGTGGGAAGAGATACTGAAATAACAGATGCTCCACGCACTACGCAAGTAATTGAAGACACTCATGTGATCATTACTCCGGTCAATCCTGAAGGTCAACAACAAAGTTCTTCTGTGTCATCTGGCATCGTTTCTAACATGCTCAACCCCAGTCCGGATATAGGTATTGACTCTTTATTTAATCTTAACACTGAGTCGACTTCACTGTTAGATGTTCCGGTTACTACTGTTGCTGAGCCACCTCTTTTATCTACAATAACTCTTCCTCCACCACCTACTCCTCTCATCACACATCTACAACAAACACCAGTTCCCTCACCAGCAACTGTTCCAAGCTCCTCCCTCCAAGATCTTCCTAACTTTGGCTCTTTATTTGGGTTTGACCACAGACTAAAAACTTTAGAAAGCGATTTCTCAGAATTCAAGCAAACGAACTAATTTGCTGAAGCAATTTCTATAATTCCTGGCATTGTTAATGCATACCTTGCCAACAAGATGCATGAATCCATCCAAACAGCTATTCAGTTACAGTCAGAAAGACTAAGAGATGAAGCTCAAGCTAAAAATGAAGACTTCATTAATAAAATTGATGACAACATCAAGAAAATCATCAAAGATCAAGTCAAAGCTCAGGTTAAGGTGCAAATCACTAAGATTTTGCCAAAAAATGAGAAGATTGTAAATGAACAACTCAAAGTAGAGGTTCTGACTCGTTCATCTAATGAATCAAAGACATCTCATGCTGTAGCCGCCAACCTATCTGAACTTAATCTACAGATCTAATGAACAGAAGAATCTCTACAAGGAATTAGTTGATGCATACAAAAGTGACAAACTCATACTTGACACATATGGAGATACTGTCTCGTTTAAGAGACGTCGAGATGATCAGGATAAAGATGAAGAACACTCCGTTGGATCAAACTGGGGGTCCAAGAGAAGAAGAGCGGGAAAAGAACATGAGTCAACCAGTGCTCTAAAGGAAAAGACCTTTAAGACATCTGGAAAGTCAACTGAAGGGTCCAAATCTCATCACAAGTCTGCTGACGAGTCTGCTCAAGCAGATGAGCCAATGCACACTGCCAAAGATTTGGAAGAACCCACACATCAGGAGTTCAAAATAGGATTTACTAATGATCAACCTGATGAAGAGACCTCTCAGCTTCCTGATTGGTTTCAGAAACCAGCAAAACCTCCTACTCCCGATCGTGATTGGAACAAGACTTTGCCTGATGCTCATGGACCCGTTCAACCTTAGATAAGCTCTTTGGCCCAGATGAAAGATCCGCGGGAGTTGGTCGTTAAATGAGCTGATGGACACAGTGAAACCTCTTGACTTCTCTAGCATTCAAGATGACACGCTTAAGTAATACTTTAACTCCTTAGTTGTTAGCCTGTCCAACTTTCGAGCTGGAAGAAAGGATCATGCAAAGTCTGGTGGAGCCTGAATACTTTCTTTGAAAAAGTCTAAAGGAAACCACTGATCAATTTAGAATGGAACAACCCCATGTAGTCCCAATATCCACATGATTTGCGCAAGTCAATACTATTGATACCTAACTCTCGAGGTCGTCGTGTCATACCTTTTGATCACTTCATCAATAACGACGTGACGGTGTCTCAAACCGAAAATATACAACTTCAGTAATAAAGACCAAGGGTACAGATTATGGGCACATCAAATGGATTGAAGATTTGGTCCCTAACAGCATGTGGAGTTAAGTGCCGGTTAGCTATGACAAACATGCACTATGGGGAAACTTACATTAGGGGAGAAAATGACAACAATTCTATGGATTTGTGGTTAACAGGGAATCTGCTCAAGATGTCTGCTCCAAACGCAGAATCATTGTTGTCACCAAACTAGATATTGTCGAATGGCATAATTACAAGCATCTGGATTGGATCACTGTTCGTAGAGATGATGAAAAGTTGTACAAATTCAAAGTAGGCGATTTCAAAAGGCTTTGCATTCAAGACATCGAAGACATGCTACTTCTTATTGTTCAAGGCAAGTTGACAAATCTCACTGTTGAAGAACGCCTAGCTTTTAATGTCTCCTTATGAATGTTTACAAGAAGCATTGTCATTCAAAGGCGTATGGAAGACCTTCAGTTAGGTGTCGAAAGTTACCAAAAGAAGCTCAACCTCACAAAGCCGGATATGTACAGATCATATCTTAAACGAAGGAAAGCTTATTCAACATACTCTAATCCCAGAGGATTCATTTACCAGATCCGCATTAACACTTGATAATTCATAGTCAGTGTCTCTCATATAGTTAATTTGGATTTATCCAAGTTGTCTATCGTCTTATAAAGGCTAGTCAGATCCTAAACCAAGGACCTACAAGGAGTGCTCGAGTACAAAATTTTCAAGAATTTCTTAGTGAATTCAAAAATTTTCAAATTATTGTACTCACCACTGTCTTATAAACCTTCAAAAATTAAGGGAGAGCATTAAAATGTTCCTGTTATATATTATGTAACATTTTGTCCCCGAAAATTAGATAAGGGGAGAAAATGTGATTAAACTGAATCTAATTTGTATTGAAATGTGATTAGATAAAATAGACTCAATGCACTCTACACTTAGCATGTACTACGATTATGATGCACATGTTAAGGGGGAGCTTTTAGTGATGATGATAAACTCTCAAAGTGTAAATCTTTTGATATTTATATCAAACACTTTGATTGAACTTTTCAATGATTTTGGCTTCGATTGTGATGGAATACCCAAAAGACCGACCATGTACTTAAATTTATGGAGTTATAAGGTGGTTAGGCATAGGTATTCAAATCCCATGATCCAGCCAGAACCGAAGGGATCTACCTAGGGATATCCACTAGATAGTGTAGAAGTCCTTAGGTATGATACAAAAGGAGAAAAAGTGAGAATCAGGAAAAGTGCCGACTGAGATGGAGCTAGTACTGGAACAAACCCAACAAGGTACTAGTTATGAAGTCTCGGTAAGCGCTGAAGGGGTTGAAGAATTAAAAAGAATTGTAAGAATAAAGGGTGAAAAGAAAGAAGCCCTCCATACACTTAGGCAGAAACCGGGTCAATACATTAACTGTCAGAAACACTAAGGTGTTGTCTGACATTGAAGACTGTCATGGACCCAGTGACGCTAAGCACAACCCTCCCTAGCCACTCAAGGTCTCTCAACAGACTCTTGTTTCATTTCTCATGGAGATTACATGCATTTCTATCAACTTTCTCACTCCGAGTTAGTTGATATTGAAAAGGTGGCAGTCTGCTCCAGCCTCCGATCACTAAAACAAAAGTGCACTATTGAGTCTAGAGCCAAAAGAGATCATCTATAAATCTCATTAGGACACTTGTCAAAATTATTCTTGCTATCTCACACAATTTGAATAACAAGAAATATATAAAGAGTCCTACATATTATCCTTGTGATTTTGCTAGAACATCCAAGTGATACTTAAGTATTCACAATGAAGATGGAAATCCTGCTTGAGCCAACATCAAACAAGCTCATGGTAGGTGACTTGTGCGATTCTATATGAATCAAACTTGTGACAACTGGAAAGAAATGATGGTGCGATTCTATAAGAATCAAACTTGTTCCAGGTTATGAATTGACGATTGATGATGAATTTTGAAATGATTAACACTCTCGATGTGTTACAAAACCACTTTAGCAAGTGACACGTCGATTGATTTTTAAATCAATTTTTTATTTCAATCGGTGAGATAGTAACTCGCTGGTTCACTCTAATTGTGTTGTCTGCTTTGAGATGTTTCGATAATGAGAACATGCTGAGTTTGATGAATCTGATACACATGTGTTAGAAAGATTCGATACTTTAGCTGGAAATCCTGTCAATGAGATTCTTCTTAATTTGAATCTACCTAATCATAGGTCGACTCCTGCACAATTCGAAGGTTTACTGTACTCCAACCAAACACAGGCGAATGACATAGCCGATATGCGCCCCCCCCTCCCCCCCCGCCGCTTTATTGCTAACTATTTTAATGCAAAATACTTAAAGATGGAAGTGAATGTACATGATTCCAGCTGACTCACAAGATTTATAGCCACATGATTATACCCGACCGACAAACATAAAGACATCATGAAAGCTCAAGTACATGTTTCAAGACTTCCGCTACTCTGATACCGAACGTCTTTCTTGAAGTGACGAAGTATTAAAGTCAAAGAATTTCAAAGAAGTTTCCATCACTCTGATACCGAACATCTTTCTCAAAGTGACGAAGTGTTAAAGTTAAAGAATTTCAAGAAAGATGCAACATTAAAGCTTTTCAAGTCAGCAAATCAAGAAATGTATGAGCATGTCAATCCAGAAGTCATAAGTTTACAATATGGAAAGTTTTACAAGATGGCGAAACGAGATTATGCTTGGTTGATGATCTCAAGGTGTTCAAGATCACATTCAAGACAAGCTAAGGAACACGCTCAAGACCTGTCTATGATCACTACATCAAATCACAAAATTAATGTTTGAAGTTAAACAAGCTTAAGACTAAAGATAAAGCCTTGTATGCTAAGTTTAAGTTTTTATAAAATGGAGCGACCTCCCTTAGAGGGAGATTGTTAGGAATACGAAATTCCTAGGAAAGTGTCGGTCGCTTCCATAGATAACTGTCGTTAGCTCGTTACGTAATTTTTGGAAACTTACATAGTTAGTTTGCTAAAGGCCTATGGATAAACCCATGCAAGCCCAAGCCCATAATCCATTATAAGTATGTAAACACCTCTCCATGCCTTGGAGAGGTGGTTGGTTGCTCATTTTTACACACATTAATATATGTTTACTTTTCTCTCATCTAAGAAAGATGTGCATCCCAACCCTCTCATCGACTAAAAATAACCTCTCTTTCCTCTTTCAAGTATGTAATAGTTTAGTCTTCGACTAGTCCATTGAATGGGCACTTTAATTCAATCAATTAGTAATAGGTGCCACAATACTACTAAAATCTCCAACAAAACTCCTATAAAAGGCCGCTAATCAATGAAAATTAGAACCTTGGTCACAGTCTTTGGTGACAGCAAATCCTTAACCGCCTTACCTAGGTCATCATCAATATGGATACCTTCTGAACTCACAATATAACCAAGAAATAGAAGTTTACTAGTAAGAAAAGTACACTTCTTTAGAGTATAAAACAAGTTGATTTCTTCCGAAGCTTTCAAAATAGCTCGTAGATGATCTGATGGCTCCTTATCCGTTTAGCAATAAATCAAAATATCATGAAAGTAAACCACAACAAACTCACCCATAAATGGACTAAGAACTTGAGTCATCAAACGCATAAAAGTGCTAGGTACATTAGATAACCCGAATGGCATAACAATCCATACATGCAACCCATCCTTCGTCTTAAAAGCGGACTTCCACTCATCACCCAGTTTAATCCGAATTTGAAGATAACAACTCCTCAATCGATCTTAGAAAACAATTTAGCACCTAAAAGTTGATCTAATAAATCATTAAGACGTGGAATAGGAAAACGATACCTTACCGTGATTTTGTTAATGGCTCGAATATCCACGTACATCCTCCAACTTCCACCTTTCTATGGTGTAAGAAGTGTCAGGGCCGCACATGGACTCATGCTTTCTTGAATGTGGCCCTTCTTCAAAAACTCCTCAACCGTTTCTTTAAAGATATCTTACTCCTTAGGACTCATCATATAGTGAGTAAGATTAGGAAAACTTGCTCCGAGAACTAAACCAATTTGATGTTGGATATTCCTTAAAGGTGTTAAAAATTTTAGAGTGTCATCCGCTACAACCTAGTTAAACTCTTAAAGCGCGGGCTTAACAACTTCTAGAATTGCATTCTCCATCCTTGTTCGACCCCTTTTACAACCAACGCATAAGAAATTTCCTTTTATCGGTTTAGAACTCCTTTTGATGAAGAAACCAATCATCAAAGTCTTTTTTCCAATTTCTTTTTGGGAAAGAGACACCTAGAGGTAAAATAGCAATATTTTTTCCACATAATTTAAATAACAACATATAGACTTCTACAGTTGGGCATCTAGCAACCCAATTCTATTGATAAACACCTCTAGAGTATCAGAGTGTAGATTCCGCATAGACTTGGGTATACAAACAAAGTCTCAACCATTGTTATTTTGGATTCATCCAAGGTAACAAACACTTTACTAAGTAAAGAATCGATCAAGGCGTAGGATCAACACGAACTATGTAATGGACCTCATTACACTAAGGATTTTCCATTAAAGGAGGAAGGAAAAACACTTGAAGAAGCATACTACACTCAATTTGAGGTACCATTTACATAAGCAGGAAGGTATAGAGAAGCTGGTCCAGGATTCTATAAAAGAATAATAATGAAAATCCATCATATCAGGAACGAAGGCAAATGATGGAAGAATCATTGAACGTGTTCATGGCTGAATCTGTCACACCCCCAAACGGGGCCTGGACGGAATACGTGTTCGGGGGCGTGACGTCATAATATTCATCACACAAAGTACAAAGAACAACCACTAATGGACGTTTTGAAAATCATAACTCGTTGTATTTATTAAAAATAGATAAGTCTTACAAGATTTGAAATGAAATTTAAAACGTTGTGGAAGCATAATTAAGTTTTCAAAAGACAATGAGTATGAATGATAATAAAGTCTTGAAAGATGATATCATATTGCACGTAGACTCCACATAGCACATCAGAGAATTACAAAGCTAAGCACTTGAAAAACATGCTTAAAACGTCAACATAAAGGTGGTGAATTCATAGGTTTATTTCAAATGTAATTAGTGTGGACCACAAGTTTATCAACATGTATGCGACAGTTATAACAGATACAACTTCACATAAAAAGGTATTTACGTTACGCTAAGCTCATGACACCGAAGCTAATACTGAAAGATAGCATGTATAGTGCTATATAAGGCTTGCCCTTCAGGTGTCCGACCAAAGACCACCTAACTAGTTTCGACATGACATATATCCGTTAGTTCTTGGCAAACTCGAACTAGTAAGTGCTTCTTACCCGGATAGGGATAATTAGTCCTAATAGATCTATTTATTCACTCGCGCTCACTTAACCAAAGGACGGTTACAGTAATTAACGGTTCATGATGATTCAGGCAATAGTGGTCTAACGCTACTTAGGCAACACGTAAACACGAAAATCTCACGTATAGTACTTGTGTCCAGTTTAAAAATCAAGCAATGTTTCTCACCCCAAGTTATAAAACATTTATTCAAAACGAAAAAAAATGAGACTATAAACTCACCTTGATTAGTGAATTGAAGATGAATAGTCTAAAATAAAATCACACGATAACGAACGACGGTTCGTAAAGACAACCTATGGAATGAAGGTTTGGTTTAATATCTGAGTAATGTAGAATTTGCGGATAATTCATAAGAATGTACTAGTGTACTTTTATTAATATATTTCCAAAAATTAATGTTTGTGATCGCATAGTAATTAAAAATATTTTCATAAATAAAACGAATAATAATAATATGTATATTAATGTTACATACATATATATGTCTAAGTAAAAAATATATATTTAGTTTTATATATACATTGTTCGGCACTTTATTAAATTCTCGTATATCTAGTTTTATCATGTGCGTTTTCTAATATTTAATAAGTACAATAATTTATAAAAAATTTGACATGACCTGTTCGTGTTTACACGTTTTCCAAAGTCGTAGACTTTATTTAAAACCACTTTCAAATCACTTTCAATCCACTTTTCATAATTAGAAACTATACATCATCAAATCTCTTATTATTCACAATGTCCAACATTTAAATTGAGTTAAACGTATAGCGTCTAAGTCGTTCATTATTAAATAAGCTATTCATGAACTTATTCAATAAGCTACACCGTAGCTCTATGCCTTGGTGTATTGTATTTATGTTGGGCATTGGCCCGTTAAATCCAAAAATGTAGTTTTTACTTATCCATTTAGTTCGATAAGCAAAACGTTAAATAATAAACACGCGAAATAATAAGCTATCAATAAGCTCACAATAAGCCAATCCATAGTAATCCGAACCATATAAGCTAAAGAATAAGCTCATGGTGTTGGGCCTTGGTTGTGAGACGCGGCTATAAGCCCAATACGGCCAATTAAGCTCAAAATAAGCTTTCTAAAAGCTTATTAACATAAGCCGAACAAAATAAGCTATAACATACCATTTTTATTGTACAAAAATAACCATGATCACAAAACTATGATTTCCTTATATTTAGTATCATTATTTTCGAACTATAAGCATAACCTTTTAAGGTTTATGTAGTTTCAAAATCTTTATTTTACAAAATAAGTTGTACAACTAGTATGTATGCATTAAGATGATTATTAAAGTACAAGTTATTAGAAGATTTAAAGACTTACAAAGATTGAAGGTTTTTAGAAGGATGAATAAGACTAAAACAACCCAAATGTTGTTTAACTAATACTCAAATGATACAAATGATGAAACCTTCAACAAATCTTCAAGAGTTTTTTTATTAAAGATGAAAAGTTTATGGATTTATATATGTGTGTGCGTATGTTTTTCATGGGCTAGGAGAATAAGAGAGAAAAAGAAAACTCAATGTTAAGTGTGTGTGAAATATGAATGAAACTATGAGATCTAATATGGTATATATGTGGAAGATTACTTCACACACTAAAAGTGTGTATGTGTGTGTGCCGTGGGATAGGACAAAGAGGGGAGGGGGGACTAAAATGATCTCCCAATCATAAATAAGCTAGGACAAAATATGAGTTGGAGTTTGTCTTATTGATTTTGAATTCAAATTGGCATCTTACGTTCACATGGGATGTTTGTTTGGACGCATACAAGCAAGGAGGGGGGGGGACCAAATGGTTTCCAATATTTTAAGATGCTAGTTCTTCATTTTTGATTTAATTTCTAAGCCTTCCATGCATATGCTCATATTTAAATAAATCACGATTTACGCAAGTAACGAAACGAATAACGGTATCACCAAAAATTATGAAATTTTAAATATTACCTTAAAATAAAAAAACGTGGCTATTTCCAAAATGCTACAACGTTTGGTAACCCGGTTCGCTCTCGGAGACGATTCTCAGATAAAAGCGGGATAACTTCCCGGTTAAACGTAAAAGTTAAACGAAACTTTTAAAAATTCAAATTATCGACCGGAAATGGCTAAATTATTGAACAAAAATTTGCGGGGTGTCACATCCTTTCCCCGTCAAAAGAGCTTTGTCCTCAAAGCTACGACGTAGTTTCTGCCACGGGCGCAAAAATTAGGAAAAAATGAGGGTACTTCTTTTGCATTCGGTTTTCACGTTCCTACGTATACTCAAGACCTCTTAGAGACTCTTGCGTACCTGACATAGGAATGCGGTCCGCTTTCAAGAAGCTTGTCACTCATGGTCCATGATTTTGACAGGTTCTTCAATGGGGTAGAGTGTGTCGTCGATTTGGATTTCATTCAGCAGTATGGCAAGTGTTTCGTTGGACATGCGTTTCTCTAAGTTAGAGATGTCTCGGCCCAGTTGGTCTGGGAGTTTAAGTCGATAGGCGACGGTTCCCAAATTCGGCGAGAATATTAAAAGGTCCAATATATCTAGGGTTCAACTTTCCCCGTTTGATAAAATGTATCACTCCTTTCCAAGGAGATACCTTCAACATGGCCTTATCTCTAATATGAAATTCTAAGGGTTTGCGTCTCATGTCGGCATAATTCTTTTCTTGATGATCACTATTACCCAAATAGTGTCGTATTGCTTATTTTCTCTGGTAGTCTTGTGATGAAATTCATGGCTACATTTTCCAATTCCCAATGTGGTATTTCTGATTGTATCAGTAAACCAGATGGCTTCTGGTAATCGTTCCTCATCTTTAAACACATCAAGCACTTGCTGACTTAGGTGGTGATGCCTTCTTCCATAATGGGCTATCGGTGAAACTGCTTAAGATTATGATAGATCTTATCTGATTCTACGGTGGATGAAATAGTTAGGTTTGTGTAACTCATGCTTGATCAATTCTCCTAAGTTTGTGACGCCTGGTAACCCACTCTTACTCCTAATGCAGAGAGTTCCATCAAGACGATTCTCGAACTCTTTGTTCATACCATGAAAGTTCTCATCTTTAACTTTCTCTTTCTTGAGAGCTTATACTCGTGCTCATGAATCTATGGCAGTAGGTTTAAATTAATGGTCATCGCTAAGGCTCTCACCCTGAGAGGCTTAGCACGTTCATTTTTTCTTAGAGCATCTGCCGTAATGCTTGCTTTTCTAAGGTGATATCAAATCTTACAATCGAATCACCAAGCAATCTTAACAATCTACGTGGTCTCATGTTCAATTCATTTTGATCTAGAATGTGATGTAATCTCTTATGGTTTGTAAACGTGATGCGCTTCATGCCATACTGGTAGTGTTCCTAAATCTTAAGAGTAAACACTATTGCTCCTAATTCTAAGTCATGTGTCGTGTAGTTCTTCTCATGAACTTTTAGTCATCGAGAGTTGTAAGCTATCACCTTCTCCTTCTGCATCATTATAGTACCAAATCCATTATGTGAAGCGTTATAAGTCACGAAGTTTTCTGTTCTGTCAGGAAATGCTAAAATCGGTGCACGACAATGTTTCTACATCACAGTTGAAAGGCTTCCTCTTCTTTTTCTTCCCATTTGTATTTCACATTTTTCTGAGTCAGTTTGGTTAGGAGTTTCCATATCTTAGAGAAACTTTTAATAAATATTCGGTAATAACCGGAAAGACCTAAGAATTTTTGTATCTTCATTGGGGTCGTAGGTATTGTCTAATCCTTGATTGACTCAATCTTAGCGGTATCGACCTGAATGCCTTGTCTATCAACAACGTGGTCGAGAATTTGCACTTTCGGGAGCCAGAATGTACACTTAGAGAATTTGGCGTATAATTCCTTGTTCTTAAGAAATTTCAAGATAAGCCTAAGGTGTTCCTTGTACTCCTTATTTTTGCTTGAGCAAATAGAGATATCATCGATTAATACTATCACGAACTTATCCAAGTATGATTTGTACACCCGATTCATAAGATTCATGAATTCCTCTGGTGTGTTGATCAACCCAAATGGCATGACCTAAAACTTGAATTGTTCATAACAGGACCTAAATGTGGTCTTAGAATATCCTTTTCTTGAACTCTAATTAGTGGTCACTAGTCCCTACGTTGATTTTTGAGTAAACGCTAAATCCTTGTAGTTGATCAAAAAGATTATCTATACTAGGTAACGGGTAACGGTTCTTCACGGTTAGCTTGTTCATTTCTCAACTGTCAATGTACATCCTAAAGGATCCATCATTCTCTTTGACGAACAATATCGGAGTTCCCTAGAGTGAGGAACTTGGTCTTACAAATCCTTTTGAGTATACTGCATACTACGCCGGAGACGGTCAACTCTCTTTCTCTCAACACATAACATGCCTCTGAGTCTCAAGTTATCCCGCTCCAACGTACTAATCCTATCAAACATCTCTGCTTACTAGCAACTATCGGTGCATATCCATTACCCCTATTGCTTTGAATAATTAAGGTTTCATCACCTAAGGGGATACGAACGATCTTTAATCACAATTTCTCATGGTATGGTACTTTGTCAACCAATCTATATCGACGATAACGTCAAACTACCAAGTCCCATGAGCATTAAGTCTATTTTGAATAGATGATTCAGAATATTCAGTACACAACCTCAAATGTTGGTATCAACTTCTATAATCTTTCCATTGGCTAACTCAATAAAGTACCTAGTGTCTACATTAGATCGGACGATGTCACTAAAAGGGAAAATCTTAGTGGAGGTGAGGCTTCTATCAACTAGGTTCCATGTTCTTGCAATAATTGTGTCCATTGCTTTAACTTCAGGTCCATTAGAAGTTTTGTCAATACGAGAATCCCATAATTTACGTAGTTCTAACTCACGAAAAGGTAAATATATTAAAGGAAATCTCCTAGTTCTCCTGGTTATCATCCAATTTAAAGGATAAGTCGGTTATGTTCTAAGTTCTTACAATTCTTATTTATCATGACTACAGGGAGCGTGATTCAGTCTCTCGGCTAAGGGTGTGGTGTCTCTATATGATAAGGTTGAGAATTATCTACTTAGTTTTGGCGCTTACAAACACGAGTACACATGACCAACACGACTCACAAATACGCACGCAGAATATAAATAAAACACGAGTACAATATAATCCCGTTGACAATGTAGAGAAAAGAAAGAAAATACAAATGGAAATTAAGGGTAAATTGACAAAAAATTTATGGTGACTACTCCCAGCATAGCATGGTCCTTCTAGAATTATACATAGGTGATCGGGCTATGCATAATTTCGGAACTAACGATGATATGCTCATTTCATCAAACTAGTGTTGTATTTCTCAAAGTTTCATAGTATACACAAGATGGTTTATAAGATAGAGAAACAGTCCATAAAAAAACAAAGACAAGATAGTTTATATAGTGCCACAAGACATTTTGTAAAATAGCGTAAAATAGCTCAAAAGGTGATATCAAAATAGTTTACGAGAAAGTCACTTGATGGTTTATAACGTAACAGTAAAGGGGTTCATAATATGGTATCGAATAGTTTACGAGTTGACAACCCAATAGTTTATAAAGTGACAACGTAATAGTTTATAAAAGACACGAAGTAGTTCATATGATGACGACGACATAGTTTATAAATTGACAACGAGCGAAATAGTTTATAAACGACAATGAAATAGTTCATGAGGTGACAACAAAATGGCTTGTAAGATGACTACAAGTAGTTTTAAACAGAATAGCAAAAGAGTTTATAAATAACTACAAAATAGGTTATAAGATGGAACCAAATTAGTTCATTAAATGATATCCAGATAAGCTATAAGGTAATAGTTAGATAATTATAAGAGATTGACAAAACGGTTTATATAATGGTATCAAAATAGTTTAAAAGGTGTTAGCGAAATGGTTTATAAAATAATGGCAAAAGAGTCTATGAACGACGACAAAATAGGTTAAAAGATAAAGACAAGTTAGTTTGTAAAGTGATTGTGAAAGTAGTTATGAGATGGCACTAGAACAATTTATAAAACGTCGGTGAAACAGCTTATGTTAATGAAGTAGTTTATAAGATTCTCACAAAATGGTTTATAGGATGACAGGAAAACGGTTTATATAAAATACTAGCGGAATAGTTTATAAGATAATAGCAAAATGGTTTGGAAGGCGCTAGTGGAACGTAT
This sequence comes from Tanacetum coccineum, assembly GCA_026074375.1. Classification (NCBI taxonomy): domain Eukaryota; kingdom Viridiplantae; phylum Streptophyta; class Magnoliopsida; order Asterales; family Asteraceae; genus Tanacetum; species Tanacetum coccineum. The sequence goes on from BQNB010002172.1 coordinate 108,383, forward strand.
TTTATTAATGATAGCAAAATAGTTATAGGGTAACTACGTAACAGTTTATAAGACGGTAACAAAATGCTTTTATAGAATGGTAGTAAAATGGTTGATACGCTGTCAGCAAAATGGTTCGTAGACTAATGGTAAAATAGTTTATAAAATGTCTATAAAATAGTTTATGAGGTGACGCTAGAATGTTTTATAAATGATAGTGAAATGGTTTATAAGGTGTTGAAGTAAACAAGAAGCTATCCAACGAATCCCAACGTTGTCCTCTCATTTGGGACCATTCTAGTACACAACAACACCAGCTCCTGAAATCTTCTGGTATAAGCGGTCAAGTCATTTCCTTTCACAGCCAAGTTCCACAACTCGGTCTCCATCTTCTGGACCTCGTTTCTTGGACAGTACACTTCTGTCATCAACTTCATAAGTTCTGCCATAACTCATAGAAAAAGTGAAACCCCCCCCCAAAAACCATAGGCGGCCTCAATTCCAATTGTCCTCTTAAGGGAGTCTCCACCATAAGTCAATTGCTCTATTCAGAAGCGTGCACGAATGCATATTCACTTTGCGTACCATATCTGGACAGTTGCTAATGTGGAATACCATTTCCATTTTCTCAAACCGACGAGTTAACCTAACAACTCCTTCTGTCCCATTAAAGCTAAGTGGATGGCACTTCAGGAAGGCTTTAAATGTGCACTCTCGAGCAGGCATTAATCCTCTGAAGTTATAGCCATTTCCTCCTCCGTTCCTATTACTATTTCTGTTTCCTCCATTTCCATTCCCTCCATTTCCATTTCCTCCATTTTTATTTCCTCAATTTCCATTTACTTCCTCTTGACCACCTCCGTCTCTCATAAGGGGTTCAAGGTTCCTGGTAGTGGTACGAGCTCCTAACGCTCCTGCCATTTGACGATCAATTTGCTCGTTAAGTCCTCCACGTATCCTTAATGCTCCAGTTTAAGGGTTAGGCATTATCCTACATCATAACAATACACAACACGATGAAATTCCGTGGTGATACGAGTTGGTTAAAGGAGTTCGAATAAAATAACAAGTATTATTATACGGAAATACAAAATCATAATAACTTCATGATAATGCCACGATTTAGTAATAATGCAATATGCAATAAGCAAAATAAAATATCATTAAGTTAAAGGAATTATCGGACATAGAATGGTTTTTACCCCTATACCCCCCCCCCCCCCCCCCCCCCCCCCCCCCCCCCCCCCCCCCCCCCCCCCCCCCCTTTTTTAAATTAAACATTAGATTTTTATGTTCATCAATACTAATGGTTACAACACGGTTCCAAAATATAGGATTTACAAATCCCTATAATTAAGCTACTACTAGGTGATATTAGGTCAACACTAAGATACTCCAAGAATAATCTAAGATATGGTTAGCCCAACATGCTCTTGGCACATGCCTCAAGCCTAGGCAATCCTCATACCGTCATAAAATCTTAAACGCACTAATCTGTCTCTCTCCTATGAACACGCAACTCTCTACGATGAGACGAGGACAACTCTCTGACTCGAAAAATCACATCATGTCTCTTAAGTCTAATGTTATCCCGCTCTAGCTTCTCTGATCATCTTTACATATAGCCACTCTGCTGTCCTGTCGTAGTTCATGTGTCCATGATCCATTTGGTATCACTTCAATAAACCTGAACATGACGAAACTAAATCTCTTTAGTATGATAATGAAACTGAATAAATCTCCAATGTCTGATACGTGGTCCATCTACACTCCCTCTCCTGAGCAGGTATGGGATATATCCAGATACCACTATGTGACGTACTCTAGTCCACTTTAACCGCTAATTGGGCCTATAACCAGTCTCTTTCCTGATCAAATAGCCCTCAACTACAACTCTAGCATCAACCCCTCTATCTCTAAGAGCATCCGCATAAGCAAAACACTCGTCATTCTCTGCCTGAATCTTAGGGTCAATATCAATCCTATTCCTCTTCACTACATCAACATCCATCTCTAAATCAGTCCCTCTAAACCTAGACGGCTTAGAACTCTCATCCACAAAGTCAACTCCCAATCCAGTCTCTTTAGGTACATATGGCTTAAAACTATCCTTCGAACAACCCTCTAAATCCGTAGCTGACTCAGGACTCCTAATCATCTTAGGTGATGGTAAAAGGTCAGCACGTACATAAGACTCGCAGAAGAAGAATCATGAGATGGTCTCTCAGAAATAGCGGCAGATGAACGATGAATACTTGGTACCAATAAACATCATATGTGTCTAGGTCTACATACCGAGATGGTCGTGGGAAATGAATGATCAGAAGTATGAAAGACTAGACATGCAGAATCTTATAAAGCATCGCAGAAGAATCCGTAGATGTCTCTGATGATGTACTCGATGATGAATACTCGAAGAATCATCGAAGAAAATCGATCTGAAAAATAATAAATCAATGTATGTTCACTGCAGATGTTATTAAGATAGGTAATGGACCAACCATCTTCCACGTGTCTCATGTATAACGGTCTTTAAGATTGGTAGCGGTACGGTCGACCATGAGGAATAGGTTGCCCCGGTGCAAGAAATGACTTGACGTCGAAGTGCACCAGATGCAATAGGTGTACTCTGGGTAGAAAGGGTAGTCTTAGTGAATGGTGTACCATGGGTAAATGATGGTGGTGTATCAGGTATATCACTGTATAAGAACATAGCGGTCGATGAAAGAAATGGTAAAGTAGCTGGTAGTGGTGGTATATGATCTGATGACGGATCCTCGGATGGATCAAACTCCGTATCAGATGCGGGTGAATAATCAGGTGATGCGGGTGTATAATCAGGTGATGGTGGTATAGTGGGTGAAACAATAGGTATCGGTGTGGTATCAATATGGGTAGTAGGTGGAATCACAGAAAGTGTAGTGTCAGGGATAGTGGTAGGGATAGTACCAAACAAGATAACTCGTCCAGTAGATGTCCCCACACTCTCCTCAGACGAATCTGATGAAACTGAGATAACAGAGATAGCCATGACCTGCACAAGCAAAAGTTTATATAAATATCCTTTATACCAACCATGCATGATGCGGAAAAGAATGATCAAATGGGTAAATGAACGAATGAATGAATGGGTAAAAAATGATGCATAGTTATGATGAGTGAATGAATTAACCATCGGATGAAGTTACAACAAAAAGAATGAATATATTATTAGTAATATTAGTTATACATAGTATTTTAAGTACATAGTAACATATACATATTTACATATATGTAAATTCACGTAAAGGCACATATAATCACTTTGGATCACATTGGTATAGACAGGGACCTAGTTTATACTACCTGCGTTCTCTATAAACATTTGGCTCTTGATTACCATTCGGTCACACCCCTAAATGGGGCTCACGTCACGATTTAGTGTCCGGGGGCGTGTCGTCATGATATATCTCAAGTAACAAAGATTAAATTTAAAATGACGACCTCTAAGGGTATGTTTGAAAAATAAACACCGTTGCATAAATTCAAAATATTAATAAGTTCTACATCGATCAAATTTAAAAGATAAAATCGTTAAAATGTGAAAGCTTAAATAAGTTCAACAACGGCATTTGAAGACATAGATAAATTTCTGGTAAACCGGTCCGGGCAAATAGACTTCACATAAGTCAAGCAACAACATCTATGCTAAGCACCTGAGAAAAACATGCTTAAAACGTTAACATAAAGTTGGTGAATTCATAGGTTTAGTTCAAACGTAATTAATGTGGACCACAAGATTATCAAAACGAATGCGACAGTTTATAGTGAGATACACTTAGCATAAGAGGCATTTCGTTGCATAAGCTCATGAACTAAAGCTAATACTGAAAGATAGCATGTACAGTGCTATAAAGGCTTGCCTTTCAGGTGTCACGTCCAAAGACCACCTAAATAGTTCGGACTTGATATATCCGTTAAGTCCTTGGCAAACTAGGACTAGTAAGTGATTCTTACACGGACTAGGGATTGTATACACCCCATTTTGGGTAGCAGAGGATTATGGGTACGGGGGTGTTACTTCTAGATCAACAACTACTAGTATAATATAAGACTGACCAAAAAGTCGTTAAAATGATACATTGGATTTAATAAATATGTGTTACAAAAGCCTGAAGCTTTACTTGTTTACTTGTTATTATTACCAAAGATTTCCAGCCATAACGATACACAAAAGTATTCGACTAAATCTTTAGCTGACTTCATATTTATAACCACCAATGTATCCTTCGCCCCTCGTGCTTATGGCCTGAAAAACATTGCATTTAAAAAATCGTCAAAATATGTTGGTGAATTTAATAGGTTTATGTAAATGTATAGTTGGACCGCAAGACTATCCAGTGATAATGCAACAAATGCAGACAGTGCACAAAATGTTAATTAAGTTTACTAAGTCATAAACGAAGCTTGACTTATTGAATTACATTATATAAATATTGTCATACATGTCGTGATGTATTCAAACTCGTAATATCCAGTATCTGACATGATATTACGTTTGTCTCCTGTGATAGCTAGTCACCCGAACGGGGAGGTCAATCCCAAATAGATCTATCTATAATCATTCGCGCTCACATTCCAGTAATTGACAGTTTATGATTCATGGGCATAGTGGGTTATCGCTACTTAGGCAAAACGTAATCATGATAAAATGTACACTTGCGTCCAATTTGTAAAACATGCATATGTTTCTCACCCCAAAACTGTAATTTAATAATTGTAAAAATGGGGCTTATGTACTAACCTCGAGGTGGAGTAAAAATTGATAACAAAATATCCCAAGTAAAAAACGCGTCACGCTAACGCTCGAATGCAACCTAGTTAATATAGGTCGAATCAGTATTCAAGCACGTTGTCTAACAACAACTGTATATAATCTATATAGTTATCACGTACTGGTGTGCGGGCTATCATAATTTAAGAGGTCATGACATGACGTACGAGGAGTTAGGACACTTTAAATCGTAAATCCAACAACTCGTCAATACGCCATCCGAAGAAGCCTCATTATGAAATTCCCTAGTAATATAGCACTTTGATAACTAATAACA
>BQNB010002172.1:118451-128136 GCA_026074375.1 Tanacetum coccineum
CCAACCAGCGGATAAAGATGAAAAATATTATCATGATAATTCGAGCATTAGAGGTCTAAACGCTACTTAGGCATCACGTAAACATGGAATTTCTCAATGTAAGTACTTGTGTCTACTTCTAAAAGCAAGCAATGATTATATCTCACGTGACACCAAGATTAATAAATACAACTTATTCCAAACAATTAAAAGTGGAGGCTAAATGAACTCACCTTGATTGTGAATCGAAGAAGAATAGTCAAGATAAAATCACATCAATAGCGAACAACGTTCGTAAAGACAAAAAGCCTAGAAATGAAGGTTAGAGGTTTTAATATACCGGAGAACGCAGATGTGTGGAAAATGCATTAGCAAATACTATTGTAACTATTGTTAATGATAATTACCCAAAAATTAATGCTTGTGTGATCGAATAATAGTTAAAAAGCTTTTCCCGAAGTAAATTGTTAGTCAAACAAATACAGTATATTACTAATATATACATATAAATGTTCTATGTAAAAATATATATTTTAATATATAATTTATAAAAATACATTGTTCGACACATTATTAAATACTCATATAATTTAGTTTTTTATCATGAGCGTTATCTACTATTTACTACGAAAAAAAATGTATAACAAATTTCGCATGACCCGTTCTCAGTGTACACGTTATTTCCAAAGTCCCGTAAGACTTTTATAAAAAAACCAGTATTCAAATCACTTTCCCTCACTATTGTCATATCCTACAAACTATAATTCGTCAAAACACCATGTTACTATCAAATCAAAAGACTATTTTGACCCAACTTGGGCTTTTATGCCAAAAAGTACCTAATATTATTACTTCGGGCACCGTCAAACGTTATAAAATAATTAAACAGTAATGCGCTAAGTCCATACACAATTAAATAAGCTATATCATTAACCTAATCCCCAAAAGAGCTACACCTTGGTTTTTAATTGTATTATTTTGGGCCTTGGCCTTTTAAGTTTCAAAAATAAAGTGTTTACTTATCCTCAATAGTCCGATAAGCAAAACATTAAACAATAAATATGTGACTTAATAATAAGCTATCAATAATCTCACAATAAGTTAAACCATAATAAGCCGAACCACATAAGCTCAAGAATAAGCTTGTGGCATTGGTCTTGTATGTGGGACGCGGCTAAAAGCCCAAGCAAAACATATTCGGGCTTATTTATATAAGACGAAATACGTTTACCATTTGTCCTTTCAAGATAAGCAAAGAAAATAAGCTAATAAATATAAGCCAAAAAAAAAACAAAATCAGCTAAACAATCACTTCTCTTACTTTCCTTATTTGGGCCCACAACCAAAATTAAGCCCAAAAGCCAAAATAATCAAATAACTTTTCTAAAATGCATATTAACATAAGCCAATGTCATATAAAAGCTACAACTACCATTTTTATTATACAAAAATAACCAATGATCACAAAACTTACTTCCCCTTATATTTTCTATGTTATTATTTTTTGTAACATAGGCATAACATTTAAGGTTTTATCGTAGATTTAAAAATAGTTTGTTTTCACAAAATAATTTTGTACATCAGTAGGTAATCCATAAAAAAGAACAAAAATAATTCCAAGATGATTATGAAACTACAAGTTATTACATGATTTGAAGACTTAACAAAGTTTGAAGGTTTAATTTATAAGGATGCACATGACTAAAACAACCCAAATATTGTTTAACAAATACCCGAATGATACAAATGATCAAATCTTCAATAAATCTTCAAGAGTTTTTTTATTAAAGATGAAAATTTTATGGATTTATATATGTGTGTGTGATTTTTCGTAGACAAGGAAGACAAGAGAAGCACAAAGAAAACTCAAAAGACAAAAGTGTGTGTGAAATATGAATGTAAAAAAGGGAAGAACATGGTATAATATAATGCAAAGTTTCTTCATCACCCACTAAAAGTGTATTGTGTGTGTGCCATAGGAATAAGACAAGGAGGGAGGAGGGGGACCAAAATTATCTCATAATCACACCGGTACTGAGTGAACAAAAATGAATAGTTGTAACTTGTCTTAAATTGTTTTTGAAATTTCAACTTAGCCCTTCAAGGATTCATCATGGGGTGTTTTGTTTTTTTTATGACGATCAATACAAAGAGGGGGGGTGGGGAAACCCAATAGTTTTCAATATTTTAAGAGTTGCTAGTGTGTCCTTGTTTGATTAATTTCCAATGCCTTCCATGCATATGCATAATTAAATAAAACTGATTCAGAGCAAGTAACTAAGTGAATAACTTAACTCCAAAAAATAGAAATTTAAAATATTGCTATAGAATAAAAAAACGTAGCTATTGCCAAAATACTACGAACGTTTGGTGTCCCGGTTTCACTCCCCACGATATTTCTACAGAATAAATAGTGGGCAATCTTCCCTCGGTTAAACGTAAAAGTAAAACAAAACTTATAAAATTCAAATTAGCGACCGGAACCCGGCTAAATTAATGAACGAAAATACATAATGGAAGCTTACTGCTAATTGCTAGTAGACAAATTGTTTTGATAAGTCCCCAAGTAGAGTGTTACATCTTCCCCACAAGAGGGGACATTTTACTAAAGGGAGTGTAGAGCTCCAAGAAATCAATCGACAAGGAAATCTACAAGAAGGAGTGTGCCTAAAGGAAACATCAACTCCATAGATTTGGTGTCATGGTGATGTGTCCTTGAGGATATACTAGAGTAAACATGCATGAGAGGAAAATGTGCCTAATTATCACTCAGGGCTTCTCATCTTTTAATTCCCACTCAAGGTATCCAAAGATTCAATTTGTTCAAAAATCTGCTTGAAACTGTTGAACTCTAAATCTCAAAATTGATCAACTAATAAAAGATTTAAAGAAATCCGAGTTAATGGTTCTCAGTTATAAGACAGGTTTAGTGAGTCAGTAGCAGAAAAACTGGTAAAGTTTTAAAAAGCAAATGAGTCTATTTTATTTACAAGATATTAAAGGCTTAAATTTTGAAATTCTGATAGGAGACATAAACTATAGAGAGCTTAGGAAGAAGCTATGGAAATAGTTTCAAAAAGAAAAAGTATAGCATTCAACTTAATGAAAAAATTTTGAAACATGCAATCTAAAAGTCTAAACCAACTCATAGAGTGTCCAGCTATTGACAATTGCTAAGAAAGGTTTTAGGCTATGAAAATTATAATGCAGTTCACCTCCCTATACACAAGGGAAATTTCAATGCCTCCAACACCTTACTTGTTCTTATACTGGTTTAGATGAGTTAGTTAATGAGGGCCTTTAGTTTAAGATTAAAAAGAGAACTTAAAGCAATGCTAATGAAAGAGACCTAAGGTAGTTAGGACTGTATAATGATGCCTCCGATTATTGAATAATGGGTGTCAATTGATGAGGAAAGAAAGTGTCTTAGCCTAAACTAAAAAGTAAAACTGTTAGGCCTTAGATTTTTAAGAAGAGTTGTCAATCTAAACAACAAGAAAAAACCTGCTAGGAAAACTGTTAAACAAGTTGAGCAATTTAGGCAAAACACTCACAGTCCAAAAGGCAATCAACGAAATTGGAACCATATGATGTCTCAAAAAGTTAGAAGCAATTTTAAGATGTTTAACAAGGCCTATTATGTATGTGGAAGCTTTGATCATAATGTAAGGGATGTTTGCAATATACCAACAAAAATAAAACAAGTGTTCAAAATCAAAGTGATAGTAAAACCTGATTAGAACAATCCAAAAGGAGGTTAATCATCAAAACTTTTGCTAAAAAGACTCCAACCCCTGAGCTTAAAAAGAAATTAGATCCAAGGGCAGTCTAATAAGTCTGGTTTAGTATCATTTAATACTGCTAGAACAAGTTAAAGTTTTCTTCCATCAATAAACAACAGAGAATTCTGCTAACCAATTTCATAATCTATCCTAAAACATAACAATGAACTTTTAAAGGCCATTCATCAGAACAAAGCATTTAAAAACATTCATATAAACAAAGGTGTTAATACTGTAAGGGCTAAAAAAATTAAAACTGTCTAGGGGGCGCCACAAGCAGTAGTTTAAAACTGTTATATTGGAAATAATATTAATGATGTTAAGCCTCCAGCTTTGTTTCGGGTATTGATAAACCAAAGCAAACAGTTTTAGACCATGTTCTAAACACAACAGTGCATCAATCACCCTGAAAAAAGTTTGATTATATTGATTTGCATAAGGCAAAATCCAAGTCAGTTGATGGCTTGGGAGTCCCCAAAAGAAAACTGATTTTCTTATCTAAAGCGTTGCAAGGGCCATCCACAAATGGATTTAAGGATCAAGGAGTAATAGGAAGTGGATGCCTCAAGGCACATGACAAGGAACATGTCTTATCTTATAGACTATGAAGAGATAGATGGAGGAGAAATTTAGCTTTTTAGAGGGAACTCCCAAAGCGGGAAAAATCACAGGAAAAGGTACCATTAAAAACTGGTAATCTATGATAAAAAATGGTTGTATGTTTGTGGAAAGAGTCAGAATAATCTCTATTTATGATTGTCACAAAAGTGGTGATAAAAAGAGATAGTTGTTCTTATTTGAAAATGACACTGTTGAATGTATTGTTTTTAGAAACTCCAACTTTAAGTTAAATGATGTGAAGAAGTCAAGTTTTACTTAGAAATCCTAGAAAGAACAATATGTAATAATAGGTTTTTGATTTTAAAAGAACATAGTTTCTAAAGGAGGTTTTAACTTGCCTTTTTGTAAAAGCCACTCTGATGAAAAATCCCCTAAACATTACATATGAAGGCTAGGTCACTTAAATATTAAAACCATGAATAAATTGGTTGAAGGAAATCTTGTAAGAGGTTTACCTTCTAAACTTTTTGAAAATGATCAAACCTGTATTGCCTGTCAAAAGGGAAAGCAGCATAGAGCCTCTTGTAAGTCCAAAACATAGAACTCAATCAGTCTTCCTTTACATTTATTGCATATGGACTTGTTTGGTCCAACATTTGTAAAAATAATTAAGAAGAAAATGTATTACCAAGATTATACAGATGATAATATTAGGTTTTACATGGGTTTTTCTATTCTAGCTATAAGGCGATGAGACTAGTGGCATTCTTAAGTCCTTTATAACTGGGATAGAAAATCTAGTAGATCACAAGGTTAAGGTGATTAGATGTGATAATGGAACTGTTGATCCTAACTTAAGATTGATTCCTTGGCTTGTAAAGGTTAAGTTACTTTGGATAGAACCAAAACAACTATGGTAGAAACTTTGTGAATACTAAAGAGTATGCGTAATTTCTCTTTAATACATAGAAGAATATTAATGAAGCAGTAAACTGTATGAACAATGATATTACTGAAAAGCTCTAATATTATTATTATCAATAATACAAGTACTTTGTGTAGTACTAGGGTTTACAACCTTGAAGCTATGTATCAAAAACATATGAATGTGTATATATCTAAAACCATAACCTAGGACCTCCTTTTATACACCAAGGAGTCTTTTACAAGATAACTACAAGTCTTCTATAATTCTAATAAATAACCACAAATCAGGGGCTTGACAAAGGTTGCCACTTGACCCATTTGGTTTTAAAGACTATTTTACCCGTTTTGACCCACTTTGCCAAACACCCCCTTAAATGGTAAAACTCAAGAATTTCTTGACAGATTATGAAGACAACTTACATAAAAAAACTTTAAAGACTTAAAGCTTATAAACAAGCTTAACAAACAGTATTTAAATAAACAAATAAGTAAATGACATGAATTTTAAAGAAAACTGTAAGTACTAAAATAAAAATTAAAAAAAATGTTTGCAAAAATAATTAAAGGACATAACATGATTTAAATGAACTGGAAAATTTAAATGACATTTATAATTAAAAACAGTATTAAAAAAAATAGGTACCAAAATAATTAGCTAACAAGAGCCATTGCCTTGTTACAAAGATACAACCAAAAAAACCTATAGAGCAATTACAATTGTAATATAGTAAATAGCTATGGTATTACTTGTGCTTGATTTGCTCAGAGTAAGTGCTATCAAGCTGATTGCTAGTTGTAGTGAGATGAAAGACAAACCATGAATTCATCTAAGCCTTGAAATTTGCTTTGGTTGCCCACACGACTCAAAACGATCTTAGCCGTCCATTATTCGTATTTACCTATGCACCAATGGAAGCTTTTTTTTGTGGATCTGATTGTTGCCACAAATGTATATGAGGTGGGGGGTTAAGGTGGTGGTGATTGTATCATGGAAACAAACAGAATGACAAACAGTAAAACCAACGAGGTGGTATAAGAGATGAACAAAGTAAGAGTGGAGTGAAGTTTTCGGGAAAATTGATGTTTTGTGATTTGATATAAAAAGGGCAAGGGTAGAAATAATTGGGGTATGACAAGGCAACAAAAAGCAATCAGTGTATGTTACCAACCCCGACCCCCCCTATCTCTTTTCATTGTTTAGCAAATAAAAGAGGGATCCCTATTGCGATGGAAAAAAAAAGATTACAAAACAAAACTACAATAGGGGGTTGGAACAAAGATATAAAAAAAAGAGGGCCCATCAAGACGGTTATATATGGTTTTCTAAACAAATTCAGTCCAATGTGGTGTAAAGTTTGAGTGACAAAGGCAATAACTATTCCCTCCCTATTTAAATCAGGGCTTTTAAACAAAAGAGGATAGTATTGGGGGCTTATTTAGACCAATAAAGGGTATATTAGGGGATGTTGATTGGGCCCGTTGGGATTTAAAAAAAGGGATACTTGGCATCTTCTAAAAAATAAAAAAAAAACAAACAAGAAAACTTATAATTATATTAAACTAACAATATTAAATTTTTTGGGTAATTTTCCTATTCAAATATAATTATTTTATATTATATTTTTTAGGTTTAGGCTTAATGATAGTTTCTTTCCACAAATAATTCCACACAAAAATAAAAAAAATATAAAAAACATAAAAAAAAAAAAAAAAAAAATAAACTACAAAAAAAGAATTTAAAAATAAATAATTAATATAAAGACTAAAATATGGGCATAGACCAATGACCCCCCATAAGATGGGTATAATGGAAGTAATGGTGTGTAATAATAAATATAGGGAATATTTTTTGAGAGATAATGATGGAATAAAATATGAGAAGGTGTTGTGGAAATTGGTAGGAATTAATCAACTTCTACCACTAAACTTATTACACACCACCTTTATTCCTTACTTCCCCAATCACCCCCCTTTATCCCCACCCCCTCCCCATATACCAACCACCACAACCCAAACAACAACAACAAGAGAATAAAAAACTAATTTCCAACATACCCTTTCTTCATTCCTCCATCTCCCTTATGGTCTTTCACTACTACCTCATTAACTCCTGCATTCACTTTCACTCCTTATTTCACCCACATTTAATTTTCTTACTTATCTTTGCAGTCTTGGACTGTCACACACGTAATAGTCCAAAAGGCTATCACAAAGGTGAGGGAAAGGAACCACAAAAGCTAGGGACGGGTGCAAACAGGTCGGCTCTTCCGGGGGCCCGGGCGCCAGGACACAGTAGGGAGGGAGCCCTGGTGTCACAAACAAAATTAGTAAAAACCGCACAAGGCTTTAACGGAAACGGCATTCCCATCATACCGGAGAGCTCCGGTTAATGACTAGTTGACTTTCTTTTTTTCGGGGTTGCACTATTTGAAACTTTCGTTCCCTTCTCTTTTTCTTCCTTATTTTCCACCTATATCTACTTTTACTTTGACTTTCTCCTCTTCTCTATTTCCATACCTTTTTACATTTGGAAATCTTTTTTTTTTTTTAAATATTTTTATTTATTAAGAACAAACCTCCATTTCTTATTAACTATATTTTACTATAATTTTATTCTATATTTTATTTTTTCCCTTAATTTTGGCAATTTATTAACTCCTCTGAAATTACTGCAGCTTTAAATAAATCCATAGCCCTCATACTAATACCCCTTATACCCCCCCCCAATCATCACGCCTCCATCCATCCTCTTACCAACCCCACCCCAAACCAAATAAAAACCCACAATCACCACCCCAAAGAGACAAACATACCTCTTCCAACTCTTACAAAGAACCTTTCTACCCCACCTACCCACAAAACCCCGAAACAACCCCCAACAAAACAAAACCAAAACTAACCCCCACAAACTTTCAAGCCACAAACACAACACCCCACACAATAAAACACCTCCACCAAACCCAAATAAAATAAAAAAAAAAAATAAAAAAAAAACCAACCAAAAACTCCACCCAACACAACAACCCCAAAACCAAAGCAAAAATCCAAAAACACCCCCCCACAACACATCCCCCCGAAAAATACACCCCAAACTCCCAAAAACTCAAACCAACCAAAAACCCAAACCCCTAAAACACAAACCAAACTCAAACAAAAAAAACACCCAACACCCCACACCCACCCCAACCCAAATAAGAACACACGACAAAACAACCCAACCCACCCCCGCAGAAAACAAAAAACACAGTAAGAGCATACCGAATGTGACTTGAATTGAGAAAATCCACTATCTGGTGAAATCCTTCACTTCCCTCTATTTTCTTTAAGTAAGCGACCATGTTGTGTGTGTCACAGAACTCCAAATTCGCCATTGTTGATTGAGAAAAGATTGATTAAGGTCTGGGTTAGGTTCGTTTATGAGAGTATGTGTGTTTGGCAAAGTCAATTGAGATTATATAGAGAGCACTTAAGGTTTTGATTGGACCGACTGAATAAAATTGATTCTTTATCTTGAAGAAATCTTATGAGTGAAAGAAAGATCAAGAATTATCCAAATTAAGGACACCTATAAGCGAAATATTTGGCAGAAATATCTCAACGGCTATATTTAATTGCCAAAAATCTGTTATGCCCCAAACAGTACTAACGGTATTATAGCAGTACTAAATTTAGCCTAACAGTACTAAGTAATGCCCAGCAGTACTAAGTTTTAGACTAACAGTACTAAATAATGCCTAGCAGTACTAAGTAATGCCTAGCAGTATTAACTTTTGAGGTACCAGTTTTAACCTCAAAGTCATTCCAAAAAGCATTTTCATCATCAATTTTGATTCTCACAAGCTCTCTTTCTGTTTTTATTCTCACTTTTTCTCTCAATTCTTTTTCTCACTGAATCACTCTGTCTATTTTTGTATCACACATCTCTCTTTCTGTTTTTGAACTCACTATATCTCTCAATTCTTTTTCTCACCAATACACTCTTTCTGTTTTTCATTCACACAACTCTCTTTCTGTTTTTGAACTCACTACATCTCTCAATTCTTTTTGCTTACAATTCTCTCTGTCTGTTTTTATTTTCTCTTAATTCTTTTAAACTCACTTTTTCTCTCTGTTTGTTTTTGCTTTCTCTCAATGCTCAAGAAAAGGCGACAAAGACCACACGTATACATCTATAACGACGGAATAGATACATATGACTACTCACTCCTTAACTCGAGAAAGCTAAAGGTATAAACTATCTTGTGTATCAATAATAGATACCCGAATTCCTATACATCTAAAGGCGAACCTCACATTTTTAGGGTGAAATTCTAAGGGTTTTTGTGCTAGTTATACACATTCCTATCCATAAGACGCTATTAATACTCGGTTTTCGTCGGTATGTGTCATAAAAAAATTTAAATTTAGGTCAAAATTACCTTTTTATGCTATGTTTT
>BQNB010002173.1:0-17013 GCA_026074375.1 Tanacetum coccineum
AGCCTTAGTATCATAGAACTTAGTATTTAATTTTCTGTCATAAAAATCTAAGAAAAACCAAAAATATAGTAGCATACTCTTAGATCTAAAGTTTTAGCTTAATTCAGTTGTTAGATCATGTTAATTAAGGCAGTAATAAGCTTCTAGTTATCTGGTAGTTAAGTTTTAATCATTAGATTTAATTTCTATAAGTTTTTTCAAAACCAGTCAAAAGTTAAAGGGGTGTTTGGTTAGAACTTGTTTGACTTCTTAAAGTCAAAGTAAGTTGTGAATTTTGCTTGAGTCAGTTTTAATTTCAATTTTAATCAATAGAGAAAGAGATTTGAGAGTTTAGTTTTCAAAAATGAATAAGTTAGGGCTTATTGTTAGTGACTTTGCACCAGGAGAGTTGTCATTTTAAGTTTTGATTGGAAATTGTAAGCCAAGCTTCCATAAGCTTGGCAATTGTGTGTTTTGTGTGTAAACACACTCAATTTAAGTGTCTAAGTGCAGGCAATCAATTTAGGATACCTGCACTTGTGTTTTCCTCTTGGTCAATTGCACCAGCAGTATTAGAGAGCCATCCCGGCATCTAGATTACTTGGTCCGTATCACTAGATCTAGTTGAATGATAGGTCGCATACAAAAGTACGTAAATAAGTATATTGATAAACATAAACAAGCATACAACGATAAATTAAGAAATCGAGATATAAACAAAACCAAACATTCAGATCTTCATAATAATGGCTAATACCCAAAGGTATTAGCCTTCAAACATCATAATTAATACAAGAGTAATGGCTTAGCCAAGGTAAACTAACCGAGTTAACTAATGATACCAAAAACTAAATGATTACAAAAGTATAAGAAATTACACATTGTCTCCTATGGATTGGAATGCGTTGCAAGACCTCTTCTGCTCTTTTTCTCTTCTGAAAATCGACTTTTGTGGTTTAGGTATCGAGAATATGATTTAGCACACTTAAAACTCGTTTTTGAGTTTTCTATTTATAAGGTCTGGAGTCGGTGTCGATACGGTGTATCCAAGGTCTTGGATACGACGTATTGGGTGTTTCTTGGAGTAGGGACCATGTTTGATATCTTCCAGAATATTCACATACTATATCTTCAATACGGCGTATTGGCCTTCTCTGGATACGGCGTATTGATCATGTTTCCTTCGTGGTCTTTGGTGAGTGCAGGCACGGATACGCCGTATCTTCCTTGATGGATACGGCATATTGGTTGTCAGAACAGTAATCTTTAAAATATCTTCATTTAAGCTCCAGAATGCGCGCCTTTTGCTAATATTCACCAAGTACTCCGTAATTACTACAATTCTCAAATACAAATGATTAAGTAACAATTCTTTGCAATAATTATACAAAATGGGTTAATTACATGGGATAAATAATGCTATAAAATAGACGTTATTTGATGTTACTATTGGTGAAAGTTAGAAGATCCATACCCTATATTACTCTACTAGTCCTACTCTTTAGCTTATTCCCCTAAGGATATTTTCCGCTAAAGCATTTATTTGATCTATTACAAGTACACAACCAAACACCTCACGAAATAAGAAGATGAAAACACTCAAATCACTCAACTAATCTATGTGGTAACATGTAACTAATTCGCTCAATTGCTCGGTCGTGACGAGTATTCTATCATAAGCTTGGCAAGGATACACATCTCCACCGCTAAAGCTAAGGAGTAACAAGTTTATAAAGGTAAATATGGGTTTGTATGATAAGGCTTAGGGTTGATCATTTTTCAATCTTTCACCAGAAGTACCACTCCAACAAGGCAGCTGAAGCACACATACATGGCCGTAACGACGGAATAGACATGCACGCTCGTACAAATCCTCATTCGCGTAAAACCAGCGGCTAGTCATTAGGAAAGAGAAGTAAATTGTTGTTAAATAAAAATTACGAAACAAATAGATTAAGTCTAAAATACAAGTTGCTAGACACTTTTTCCCGACCGTTACCATGATAAAGACACAACTATTTACAACGTCTTGATCATAGATCAAAAACAACAACCTAAGTTGGCGTTCCCGTAACGGTCAACTTCCCAATCATCTCATACTTTACATACTTTACAAGGTAAGTGGCGATATCTACCACTTTATACAATACTCTACATCGTCGATTTGTATCAACGAATAATTGATCCTTCGTGTAATTCCTTCGGTAGTTGCGAAACGATTATCTTCAAACTTTCCTTCTCTTTTTTTGTTATGATTTTCTGATTTTTGTTTTTTTATTATTATTCTTTTTACTTCTAACTATATATGAAACTCGAAGTAGTTTCACCATCTTCACGATCATAATAATTTCGAATAATTCCTTCGATAATTCTTCATTCTTCGGACGTACCATTAATTGCGTTGGTAGTAAAAATACATGAGTTTTGACTACAATATACATTCCCATTTGCGATGTGCAAATTTCTTCCAATCGTACCAAAATTGACACATGACTCGTGAAATACATACTTTACACATTAAGCAACTAGCAACTATAAAACAAACTTAATCTAACAGGGCAGGCTAATGTGTAAAGGTGTAACGAAATAAACAAATTGGTGTAATTCCTAAAGGATTGGCTCTACGGGTTGTTCTAGAGGTATCTTACTCTTAAAGTGAGAGTAAACAAAGGGTTTATACGGGGGTTTACTAACCAGTGTAGTTAGTTAATAAAACAACATGTAAAGCCGTTTTTATGTGTAATCCTAAAATTTACCAATTTAAACAAGTTACTCCATCTAAATCCATAGTACTCATCACTATGATCTCGAATAGATATACCAAGCCAAGTTCTAAAGTCTACTACATCATCGGCACACTCATATTTTGTGGAATTTAGGTAAACATTTGGAAATGGATATGTTAAATAATCACAATATCTAATAAGGGTTATTATGTGCGGGTTATGTATCATGTAATCTCACAAAAGTATGCTTGAATTTTTTTTTTAATTTGAGCATAATTTAAGCATTTTAGTGTGAAAATTTGGACAAGTATACATTCTAATTCCATCCCCTCACTTGAATTATACAATGTCCTCGTTGTATAGATAAAACATTAAATACAGGAATTAAAAAGAATTAAAATGAGAAACTCCCCTGATATTTGCTCGGTAGATTCTCCATGTTAAGTTTATTGAGCAAGAATTTGTGTTGTAGATGCGTCTGAATTCTAGCATGTCTACAATCACACATAGGACTCCAGATGATTGATACTTCACCAACTTCGTCGATTTCTTTCCTTCCAAGGTCCTGTGTAAATAATAGGAAAAACGTGCATTCCTATTCTTGGTACCTACGGTTAATTTAAACTAAACTAAATACGAGTCAGTCTGGTGAATACGCCGTATCATGTGTATGAATACGCCGTATTGCCAGAACTAACAATAATGTTTTTAAAGTGCATAAAAAGTAAAGACTGATAACGTCCAGACAATCAATACGTCGTATGGTATGGAGCGAATACGCCGTATTGATGTCTGGGAAGACAGACTCGATAACAATAAAAATAATTAACAATCCAGGTTGTCTCCGAGGAAGCACTTTTGTTTACAGCGAAGTCTTTAAGTTGGACTTTTCTTTAGCTTCTCGTCACGTTATATCATCTCATGCACGCTAATGTGCCCGCATGTGAGCTATTCTTCCGTCTTTGCATCTCGAGTGTAATCGGGTCCTAAGTTCAAGACTCCTTTGTAAAACCTCTTAAGCTTTTGGTATGAATGTGAGATTACATTCTTCTTATCTTCATCACTTAGCTTCAGTAATGGTGGGATCTTGTTGCATTGCTCATTAGTGTGGTGTTTAAACCTTGGATGTGATCGCGCCATTTGGTAAGTTACACTTTCGTTACCTTTGTAAATGGTAATCATCCCTTCGAACCGTCTTGCTTTAATTCCAACTTCACTTAAAAATGGTTCGCCGAAAATAACATCGCCCATTCTTTCATTACGATAAGCATCCATATTTTCTAAAACCGCGAAATCCGTCACAATAGAAAAGGTTCCAACAAAAATAGGTTCATTCATTAAAGCTCCTACAACATTATTCCCTTTGTACACCATCTTTTCTTTTATTATAGAATTATGAAACTTTTTGGACATCACATTGACATACAATAATAGGAAGAAGTTAGCGTGTGTAAATTCAAATCCTATCATGCATGAAAACTTTAAGTTGTGAGCACAATCTATATGGATCTTCTTGTCATAGTCGCAATAACTAGGGTAATCATTAATTTTAGTATCAAGTTCATCATCCCTAGTTCTAAACTCCTCAATTACCTCACCTTCCTCAATGATGGGCATTAGATCATCACCTTGATTTCTCCTAAGTTCAAATGGTTCATTTTGATCATTTAATTTGATGTAATCTCCATTCAAAGGGTCTAATGATCTATTAATCACCAAAGTCTCTCCCATAAGCTTGGCTTCTAAATCAACCTCCATTCTTTCTCTTAAACTTAGCATGTGGACCCTCTTAATTAAACTACTAACAGGCTTAACACTTTTGAAAATAATTCTTTCTTTCCTAATCCTCAAAGTAATATTTTGTTTGTAAACATCAATCTTAGCACGGGCGGTAGACAAAAATGGTCTTCCGAGGATCAAGGGCACTTTGATATCCTTGGGAAATATCTGTTTATATATTATACTGGGAAAAACAATTTTACCAATAAATACTAGCTCGGTTTTTAGTTATTCTTTTGGATATTTCACTGTCCTGTCTGCTAATTCAACTGTCAACTTAGTGTGAGCTAATTCGCCTAATCCTAAGTTAAGGTAGGTCGAGAGAGGCATAACACTAATGCTAGCTCCTAAGTCAACAAGGGCATTATCAAAGCAAACATTATTAATAAAGCAAGGTAAAGTGAAACTCCCTGGGTCTTTCTCCTTTCGGGGTATGGAATTATCGATATGTGAAGCTTCAGAATAAGCTTCCAAGAATTGTGGTCTATATGATCCCTTCTTTTCATCACAGTAGCATCCATTCAAACGACTTAGAAACTGAATCATCGTTTGTCTTGTTTCGTACATCATTGTACGATTCTGTCCAGCAGATACGGCGTATTGGGAGGATCCAATACGGCGTATCGGGTATGAATCAGCTTCAATAGTAGTCGAGATCGACTTGACTTGATCTCTTGGGTTCACTTCAGTAGAGCTAAGTAGACTTTTAAATCCTTTTTCCTATAGTACCTTGCTCATTTACCCGATTTGGATCTCCAAAGTTTTAATTGATGCTCCTTGGCTTCGAATGGCAGCATCCGTTAAAGCTCGGATTTCTTTAATCAAATTGGAGTTTTCTTCATGTGTCTTTGCTGATTCACTCATAAACTTGCTCAGGGTATCTTCCATAGATTGCCTTCGTTCTTGGTACGAAGGATTCGCATTGTTCCTTTGATAGGATCCTAGAGCTGTTGCTCTATATCCCCTTCCTTGAAAAGGTCCACCAAATTGCGTGTAGTAAGCTTCTTTGAGGGTTTTCCCTTCTTCTTTGAGTGGGCAATCTTTGGTGTAATGGGGTCCTTTGCATTGTTCGCATCCAACTTGAGCAGCATAGACATTTTCATTTACTTTCTTGATCTCTCTTTCAAGACTATTAAGTTGTGCTTGTATAGCTGCTAATCCGTTAGAAGTTTCAGTACTTCTTGACCTAGATGTTCCATTATGCCATTTTTAAGAGTATTCAGCCATTTCTTGGATGGCTACCTTCGCATCAGCAGCAGTATTAGATGGTAATGCACCTCTTGAATCAAGAATCTGTCGAGTAGGAATTCCCAATCCATTATAGAACAAGATTACCTCCTGCATCTCCGTTAAATAGTGTTGAGTACACTTCATCAAGAGTTCTTTAAATCGCTCCCATGCTTGGTAAAGGTTTTCATCTGGTTCTTGCTGAAAGTTTTTAATTTTCTCCATTTTCTTTGCAGTTCGAGCAGGTGGGTAATATTTGTTCAAAAAATTTGTTTTAAGACCATCCCAAGTTGTAATTGAACCAGTTGGTTCGTTTCTCAGCCAACGGCTTACGGCTCTAATTAAGGACATAAGGAATGCTCTAAGCATCACTTGGTCTATAGTAATATTTGGAATGTGGAATAGATCGACGGTCTGAAGAACTTTATCAATGTGTTCGTTCGCATCTTCATGATCTGAAACGCTAAAAGTGTTGGTTCGTAGTTCTTTGAGAAATTGGTCTTTTAGTTCAAAGTTGTCCTTGTCTTCAATTTTAGACCTAGAAACTCCCAATCTATAGTCGTCTCGAGTTTTTCTCATGTATTGCTCCATGGTTTCCGCCATTGTTTCCGCAACTTCTTCCTCCGAGTATTCTTGGTCAGAAAATAAATTGAAATCAGGCGATCTCAATTCGTCAAGACTTCGTGTCTTGAAGTGCTTCCTAGATGATCAAAATTCTCGTTTCGGCTCCTTGAAAGGTGTGAATAGTTTGTTTGTTAAACTCCTTGTCATGCACTGCCTGAAATAAGGGATAAACAATCAGTAGGATAGGCTCGAAAGAAAGAAAACACAAATATACATAATCAAATATGGAAAGCTACTGTTATTGTTTCAGATGATCGATACGCCGTATTCAATTGAAGTGAATATGTCGTATTAATCAGTTGAATGAATATGGTGTATTGGACAGAACGTTAGATACGCCATATCCAATGGAAGTGGATACGCCGTATCGAGTTATTGACCAGAACAGTGTATTAGGAAACAATTAAATTAAACACACAAATATACAAGCAAACAATTAAACTAACAAATATAAAAATTTACATAATATACAAGAATATACACTAATCTAATTTACACTACTCCTAAGGGTTAGATCTAATCTAAGAACCAAAATATAAAATAAAAATCAAGATTAATTTTCACTCTCCGACAGCGGCGCCAAAAACTTGATGTGTTGTCGTTGTGGTGTATATTTTTATGATTCAAGTTTTAAATTTATATTCTGCCGACTTAACCAAAAACAACACTTTAACGGGCAGTGTACCCGGTCAGTGGTAGATTCATGGTAAGTAGGGTGTCGAACACTTGAAGCGAGGTTAAATCTATCAATTTATTAATACTTTGGTTTACTAATCTAAGTTCATTCTAATCTAAGTCAAACCTATGCTAATCTTATGTTAGTTCTAATCCTAATTCTAACAGGTAAAAAGGGGGGTTTCAGCCTGAGAGACTGGCACGAGTTTAGTGGTGTCAATTCAAGACACTTTAACCCACACAAGCAAATTAACAGAAGATAAAAGAGAGGTCAAGCCTTATGATTGAAAAGTGTATTAGCCATCATTAATCCGATTAGAAGGTTGGTTTGTTTATTCAGTGTAATAATTACTTATCTCGATGTGGCATATCATTCTTAAACTTAGGCGGGACTTCATCTTAAGACCTAGACACATTAATTCTGTCACAATTAAAGCATCCGCATAAAGCATCCTTATTACTTGATTATAATCTATCTTAGGGATTAAAGCAATGGTGATCTTGTTAAACCCTAGCTCATAAAGACTTTACCCACTTACTGCTTAATGGCAATTTATACTCTAGTAGTCCACTTGTCCAACTATCCAATGGAATCAGAACATTATTTGTTGAATTATCTAGATTCACCTACTAGTCAACATGTTCAATAAACCAAAGGCAGTTTCCGTTAACTAGTTAAGCCAGAAGCGTATCCTTAGCACGATTTTAGAAGGACAATACTTGTGATCCTATGATTGTAGATGTATTAATTACTATATAGAGAGCTATCCCAGTATAAATCACTATATGGAGAGCTATCTCGGCATCTAGATTACTTGGTCCATATCACTAGATCCAGTTGAATGATAGGTCGCATACAAAAGCACGTAAACAAGTATGAATTGATAAACATAAACAAGCATGCAACGATAAATTAAGCAATCGAGATATAAACAAAACCAAACATTCAGATCTTCATAATAATGGCTAATACCCGAAGGTATTAGCCTTCAAACATCATAATTAATACAAGAGTAATTATTTTAGCCAAGGTAAACTAATCGAGTTAACGAATGATACCAAAAACTAAACGATTACAAAAGTATAAGAAATTACACGTTGTCTTCTATGGATTGGAATGCGTTGCAAGACCTCTTCTGCTCTTTTTCTCCTCTGAAAATCGACTTTTGTGGTTTAGGTATCGAGAATATAATTTAGCACACTTAAAACTCATTTTTGAGTTTTGTATTTATAGGGTCTGGAAGTCGGTTCGATACGGCGTATCCAAGGGATTGGATACGGCGTATTGGAGTTTCTTGGAGTAGGGACCACGTTTGATATCTTCCAGAATCTTCACATACTATATATCCAATACGACGTATTGGTCTTCTGGATACGGCGTATTGAGCTTGTTTCCTTTGTGGTCTTTAGTAAGTACAGGCACGGATACGCCGTATCTTCCTTGATGGATATGGCATATTGGTTGTCAGAATAGTAAATCTTCAAAATATATTCATTTAAGCTCCAGAATGCGCGCCTTTTGCTAATATTCACCAAGTACTTTGTAATTACTATAATTCTCAAATATAAATGATTAAGTTACAATTCTTTGTAATAATTATACAAAAAGGGTTAATAACATGGAATAAATGATGCTATAAAATAGACGTTATTTGATGTCATCATAAGAAAAAAAAGACAAGAAGAGATAAGCTAATGAAATTAAGCAAACAAACAACACAAACCTTTAACTAAAATCCATCTTTCAATAACCTTAATAAGCTGATACAATATCTTAATAAGTTGAAAAATCAACTTTACAATAAGCAGAAACAAAACAATAAGCTCAAACTAAATTCTAATAATCTAAAAAGTTAAGAGTAAAAAAAATGAAATATAAAATCTAATGTATCAAAATGAGAGGGGAGCGTGTTGTTAAATAGCCAAGCCAGGGGGTCTTTTTGTAAATTCCATCCTCTACTGCCTCATTTATTGGCCAATCATTGGCCTTGGATCATGAGCCTCGGATTGCAGTAGAATTACAGATCTGATTTGCCATTAGGATTGCTACACATGTCATTATTCTTGCATAAAGAAAACGCACACCTATTACTCGTGCTTTACCCTTTCAAAGTTATAAAAACTGAATTGAGAAAAATAATGCCACGTGTTAAAGTTTGGTTGGACAATGGAGAACTAGTGGAGGAGAACGTGAGCATATTTGATTTATTTAGAGGCACGTGAGCTTCAAATGCACCCTTTCTCTTCTTTATTGATTTCAGATTATAAACAATTGAACATGATATTGGGCCAAAGATGTTGGGCCTGGATCTATTGGGCTGACTTGTTGGCTGGGCTAGATCATCAAACCACACAACACCGTCATATCAACACTAAAAACTCCAGTTATTTTTACCGTCTTCAACACTCTGCACAATACCCACAAATTCACCGTCGCCCTACTGAGCTTCTTTGATCTGTAGCATGAGGTTTAGACTCTATCCTCATACTCGCCAATAGCCACCAGAACCACTCGTACACAAAGCTCAACATCCAAACTGCTCTAAATCACGAGGATATATGGAATCAAAGCAAGCTATGCATCCAGATTTTCCGACTAAGTGCGTCGGCAACCACATTATCCTTGCCCCGGAATGGTACCTAGGATGTAGTGTCATTAACTTCAGAAGTTCCCAACCATCTTCTCTGTCTCAGTTAAGTTTCTCGCTGAGTTACAAAATATATTTGAGACTCTATTATCTGTAAATATATCACCAAGCATCACCATACAGATAAGTGTCGCCAGATCTTCATGTGCAAAAACCACGACACTAAACTCAAGACATGGTTGGATAATTTACTTCATAAGGCTTCAGCTGCCTTGAAGCGTAGGCGATCACCTTCCCATGTTGCATCAAAACACAACCCAAACCTTTCTTCGATGCATCACTGTATATCTGAAAACCACCAGAACCTGATGGAAGAGTCAATATCGGAGCAGACAAACCAAATCTCCGTTTCAATTCCCTCAAACTCTCCTGACGCACATTCCGTGCCACACATTTGAAACTTTCTCACCCTTTCTCATCAGCTAGGTAAGAGGTAAATCAAATCGGGAGAACCCCTCAACAAAACTGTCGTAATATGAGCCATCAAGAAAGCCCAGAAAAACTTCTCACTTCCGTCAACCGTAGTAGTCCTCGGGGCCATTTGTGTGAATAGCATCAACCATTGATTGGATCCATAAGTGATGGTCCAGTCAGCAATACAATAGAACCAAGGAAGCGACTTGCATGTAACCAGAAACTCGCACTTCGAAAACTTCGCAATACAACTTCTTCTGTCTAAGAATCTCCAACACAATCCGTAGATGTTGCTCATGCTCTTCTTCAGACTTGGAGTAAACGAGGATGTCGTCGATGAAAACAATAACAAACTTATCAAGGTACTCGTGGAAAATACGGTTCATCAAATCCATAAACACACAGGAGCGATTATTCAGACCGAAGGGCATATCCCAAGAAACTCTGTAGTGGCCATAACGGCGTACGAAAAGCAGTCTTAGAAATATCCTGCTCTCTCAGCATGAAGCTGGAGATAACCAGATTCACAGATCTAATCTTAAAAAATATTTGGCCCCATTGCAGTTGGTCAAAAAACAAATCGTCGATTCGCTGAAAGAGATAGCAGGTTACGAATCGTAATACGTTGAGTTTCGCGGTAATCAATACACAAGCGCATTCTCCATCCTCTTCTTAAACAAATAGAGACTCGTGCGCCCCAAGGTCAAACACACTGGGTCTAATAAAGCCA
Source organism: Tanacetum coccineum (assembly GCA_026074375.1). Taxonomy (NCBI): domain Eukaryota; kingdom Viridiplantae; phylum Streptophyta; class Magnoliopsida; order Asterales; family Asteraceae; genus Tanacetum; species Tanacetum coccineum. The sequence continues at coordinate 10,803 of BQNB010002173.1, forward strand.
TGTCTCCAACATCCTCCTTTAACTTCACCTTTCAACTTCTTTCAATTCAAGCAAGGCGCCATAACGATAAACGAGCCTATTGAGATAGGTTCCACACCGGAATTAACTCAATTGCCAAATTATCGATATCTCTCTAGCCGAGGAAGTTCTAGAGTTCATCGGGAAAACATCAGCGAATTCACAAACCACAGAAAGAATTCAATATTAGGACTCTTTCAAGATGTGTCCCATAACAGAAGCCAGAAAACCTTGCACCCATTAGAAATCAAGGTTACGTGCCTTCATTAGCATAGATGAGCTTAACGGACTTAAGCGTGAGGTAACCATGATAGACAAATTCAGGTTGACAACATTACCAAAGATCACAGTCTTAAGCAGTATCAGTCAATGGTAGCTCGATGAGAAGCCCAACCAATCCATCCAAGAATCCTACATCAAAGTGCAAACATATGAAAGGAAGTAAATTCTCAACGAACAGTAATGACGATCATCAAACGAAGAAGGGCAGGTTAACATATTCAATGTCAATAAGCCATATGGTTCTTCATTTGGTGTTGAAAGATAGATGCGATCAATTAAATGGAGTATGAGTCATAATAAGTATTCTTATGAAAAGTTGTATATATAATAGAATGTGTAACACCTAGTAAACATATAAAATTAAGACAGTAAGATCATCAATTTAGAGAACACCGTTAATATTACCTTGAAAGTCTTGGCCCTCCTGATCACAGTCGTAGCATAAAACCCGTCCCAGTAGTAGGAGTTAGTCCTAGCAAAATCCGTTGCATACTCTGCTTCTGCTATCCCTTGGGGACAATACCTTCCCTAATGTTGGAGTAGACCATAAGTAAAACATCCCCAGTATCCTTATAACAAACACCGTATGATGCTTCACCATGTATTACAAAGAGGTGAGGGGCAAAGTCTCAGTAGACCCCTTCTGACCTCAAACCTGAAGCTTAGACCTTGGTTTAAAATCCCAGTTGGACTGGCCCCTTGCTGGCTTTCCTGGTTTGTAGTTACCTGACCCTGGCGGTCATTCCCATTCCTACCAGCAAACCTCTGATCCTGACCCCGAAAATCCTGCATTTCGAGAACACATAACCACAGATCCCTTACAGACCCACCCAGACGCTCAACACTCTGGTCCTTACGACCACATATACTCATGCTGAACCCTGGTCATAACTACCCATGTTCTCACTGTTAGGCCCTGTCCCCTATTCTGAAACCGATTACCATCTCTAGTCACCGCTTATTTGAATTTTTCCGCTCTCAACAATAACTCGATGTTACAAAGCGGCAGCCGCAACCTGCGCAACATATCGAATAATCTGATATTAACGATTCGGTCCCAAAACCCACTTCTCAGAGGCCCCCTCTTGAAATGTTCTAGCTTGCCCTCTGGCATCTCCATCATAGCTAGCTCCAACAAAACTACCCAACTAGTGAACCTCTCCATGTACCTCTCCCAGAATTCTCTCGATGCAATCTGACATATCGACCATACTCACCTACAAAACGTTGTTTTTCAGACGCCGGAAAATACCTGTTGTAAAGATCTCATTAAACGCAACCCAAGTACAAGAATAGCAAAAGCATCGCCTCCAACCCTGATACGCAAATGAGCTTTCCACCAACTCAGTGTCAATACCTCTAGTTTAAACGCAGCAAACTCGTCTTGAAGTTTCGGACACCCCAAGACTTGAAATAACTTCTCCATATGCGTAATCCAGTCTTCTACCTCGGCAGGAGTGACAGCAGACCGAAACGCAAGCGGCTTTAACTTAGTAAACCTTTCGATCCAAACATGAATCCCATGGGGTATAGCATTATCACCACCACCACCACCTGAAGCTCCAGCACCATTCCTGATGTCATTGGTGATCTGAGTGCTCAAAGCAGCAGTAAGGTTAGGGAGAGCATTGGCCACAGCAGCACTAATCATGGCCTCGAAGTTAGGTAACAACGTCATCCTAGTTTCTACGGGTAGTCACAATCTGAACGATCGAAGAAAAAGTTAACAAACAAAAACAAGGATAGGTTTCGGAAGAAGAGTTTTACGCAGAAGGAACCTAATGTCTACCCAATCCTCACAGGTCATAGCCTAAGCTCTAAGTCCAGTAAGACCTCAGTCATGATTAACCTGGCTCTGATACCATAAATTTAACGCCCCCGACCAAAAGGGTAGAAGTATTACAAATATGGTGTGACATCAAAGGCATACATAATCATAACACAAGCATAAACAGCGGAAGTCTTAAATAAATAACCAAAGGAAAATAAGTCAACATGACTTAAGGTACATAAGTTCTTAAAGGACAGACATATCCAAACGAAATAACCGAAATAACGAATGTCTTGAAAAATAACAAATCATATATCAAAACTAAGATCTCTAGGGTAAGTCCACACTCAGCACTCATATCCCGAAAGCAACCCCAGCTCCTAGCTTAGATAAACCATCCCAGGAAAAGCAAAATGCGGGCTGAGCTTACAAAGCCCAGTGAACAGATTATATAAAAGCGAACGCAAAAGATAAACGGAAAATCAAGGATACATATCAAGGTGCAAAGGTTATCGGACAAGACAAGAACAAAAGGATACAAATATAAAAGGTAAGACTACAATATCTAAGTCAAATCATAGTGGTGTAATGGTAAGATAATCAGAAGTCCAAAATCAAGTCTCATTTACCCCACCCAAGCCCAAACAAATATATCATAATAACCTAGATTCATGAGCTCCCAAATTTGTAAAATGACTTGGAAATGCAGCCCAAACATTCAGTCACCAAATAGACATATAATCATAATGTCATAATCCCATCAAATACATAAACACATCTAGGATGCATCCATACGCCCCTTAAACAAATAAATCTTCATAATACGTATATAATAGTCAATGGTTGGACGGCGTGAGAAATCACTCACTCACCAACATGAGTCATGCAGAGGTTATCAATGACACCCATGTAACACTTCCATGCTAGGCAACAATAGGTGGCTCGTGGTCTCAAACTGAAGGGGTTCAACAAAGCAAAGACATATCAAAGTTCATTTCAAAGGGATCATAGCCAAAGGTTTCAATGTCAAAGTTCAAATAATCACAGGCAGCATAGCAGGGTTCATAGAGAACATAATAACTAGATCATATAAGAAAACCAAGATAAAAGTGCTCAGAGCAAATGTAGCAGATCATCATAAGTAATCAAAGATCAAGAGGAATATGACATGAGAAAACCATAACTAAGGTCCAGCAATATCTTACCTTATTTCGAAGCAGAAGCAATAATCAAAGAAAAACACCACAGGAAATCAAATCACATACTCCCTCTGACCGAAACCAAAAGAAATGATGAAATTCGAATTACAAACCATTCATTTAAGTTATACTTTCTATTTTATCAACGGGGTGTGGGGGGGGGTTGTCCATTGGGGGGGGGGGGGGGGGGGGAGGGGGGTGGTGGAGGGGGTAACTTTCCATTTTTAGTAAGTTCCAAAAATAGTTAACTTTCCAAAAATTAGTAATATTCCAACATTTGAGATTCTATTAAGTATTTGAATAGTTTAGGACTTAAACATGTCAACCTTACATTTATGGTTGTAAATTATGACAAACTTTCCATATTTAGGGTTTAATATACAAAATACAAACAATTTTCAAGGTTTATAAAAGTGTAAATAACTAATAGGTTCAACAACATTTATTTAGATTATACCTTCATTTTCTATATTTACAAGTCAAACCCATTAATTATACCAATTACATATTTAGCCCATTTGTTATTAATTATTTAAACAATACTTTAATTATCCATAATTACAAAAAAAGTCCTTATAGATTCAAATAGATAAATTCAGACTTATACAATTAAATACTCACTGACCAAACCTTCCACTTTCAGAATTTTCCAATTTCCAGTCCCTCTATTTTAATTAATTAAGTTTCTATTTACATATTATATGTAATTAACCATTTTAATCCAATAAAATATCAATATAAACATATTATACCCCCGCAACTTATTTTTATATAGAATATAATAATATAATAACATGTCTAAAATAGACCCATAGTTTCTAGAAATTACAAACAAATCCTATAAACTTTTAAAATCAAATTGGATAACTCATTAAAACAAACAAAACCCTAATTAACTTTTATCCCCAATCACAACAAAAAATTATTGAACCACTAATAACATTAATTGAACCGTGTAAAAAAAATCCAAATTCCTATCCCTAATTTATTTTATCATTTTTCTTTCCTTTTTCCTTATTTCTCAAATCGGCAAACCAAGAAAAATCCCCAATAATTATTCGAATCCTTCCTAAATTTTTCCAACAATTTATCTGAGTCAATAGAGTTAAAAAAACCTTAGAAAAATATAAAATCAATTGAACCAATAATTTTTATGCCGATTTTCAAAATAAGCTAAAAATTAGGGTTTCGAACATAAGTTTTAATTTAAAAAATCAATAAAAACATGCATGAATATTTTTTTCCTTGTATTTTTATGAATTATAATGAGGAAAAATTGAGTACAAAAATACCTTTGCATGATCCTTGGTTGATTTTTCGAATTATAGTACCCAACCCGGGTTTTGTGCCTTTTTTTTCGAACCCAAAACCAAATACCACAATCCGAACCAAGCACTCTAAGACAAATCTTCCCACTATTTTTCCCACCTTCTTTGATCTTCAAATTAACCTTTGAAAAATCGTCCTAAAGAGCCCTTTGGATAAAATGCTTTGTGCCCGCCTCTTTTTTTGATTATTTTTAGGGTTTCGGAATTATGTTTTAGGATTGTACGAAGATGGAGAGTTTGGAAAGTTAGATCCCTAATTTTGGTTGGGTTCCTGTTGGTTAGCATAAGCAATGTCCTGATTCTCAAGTGAAGTGGGAAGGTGAACAAGAACTGCCTGGTAGTGTTGGTTTCTACATTGGTATCTAGTTAGTGGTTTCTGAGATGTGTGACTTAGTTTCTTAGTTATCACAGATTTAATAGTACTAACATTTTTAGTTTGAGTAGCAGGCACTACTTGGGGTTTAGTGAGCCTAGTTAAAGAGCACTGTTCTCTTAAAGTGAATATTCTTCCCGTAGGCCTCCATTATAACCAACACTGGTAAGCACTGTTCCTGTTGCTTTCCACACTTGCTTAACTTGCTTAGGTTTCCAAACTTGCTTAACTTTGCGCACAACATTTTTAACAAAGGGGGATGCATTTACAGAGTGCAAATATTTAACCACACACATATCATGATTTGTAGAAATTAAGCATTTGTTACATGTCTTGCAAACAGAGTGATAATTCAAATTAATTACAGTACGCTTAGAGCTAATACTAGAATCAACACGATTCGTGGTTTTCAAACTAGAATTATTGGTCTTAGGGTGTTCTTCTACTTTCTTCTTGTTGACACTCCTAGCCGGCGAGATCCTATTTTTCTTGGTATTGCTCCTAGGCTGTGATCCGCTAGTGTTAGTGTAACTTTTTACTCCTGTAGAAGGAATCACAGGGACATTAGTCTTCTGAATGTTCAGTCGCTCTACTTGCTTGTGTGTGTTATTATTTGACGTTTTACATTGGTCCTTAAAAGTAACTTGCTTTTTCCTAGTTAAAGGGGTAGAGGCATGTTGTTTATCTCGTGTATTGAAGTCTTTCGGACAAGTACCAATCATATATTCTAACAGTTCCTGTGAGTGTTTAGTGTAAAGGCAAGGAGATGCAAGTGAGCTGCCTAACAGTCTTTCAACCTTAGCTTCCTCTACGATCTTGCAAAGGGTTTCCACACTTTCCTTAAGGTGTTTGAGATAATCCACATGCACTTCCTTATTGTTCCTATTGCGAGGGGGAATTGGTTCAACATCTATAGCATACCTACCAGGTGCAAGAACTCTTGGTTTTACAGAATCCATAGTGACGCATTTCATATTTTCACGTAGTTGGGCTTTCAGATTCTCATTTTTAGTTAACAAGGCAGGTATCTGTTCAATATGTTTAGCACGCGTGATCTTAATATAATCATACAATTCCTTATAGTGCTGCTTAACCTTTTCATTCTGTGCCCTAAACATCTCATTTTGTTCTTGAAGAACAGTGATTTTTTGGGTTAATTAAGTGATCTGAAAATCTAAGGCCCTAAAATCAATAGTACGGTCTGCTTCACTACGGGTCTTTTTTAATTGAGAGATTTGCA
>BQNB010002173.1:17282-57407 GCA_026074375.1 Tanacetum coccineum
CCAATAGTGCCACAAAGAAATGCACTCTTAACATCCATTTGGTAGACAGGAAATCCCATAAATGATACAAAGACTAAAGAACATATGTATCAAAAATTTCTGCATCATCTGACCTCGTCCTTGTCAATGTTTTCAATACTCCTCCCCTGATTGGATGCATCCTTCTGAGCACCCAAACATTCTTCATCAGAGTATACTACTCTTCTTGTGACACCAACCTTGTACAGTCTCTTGAATTTATAAGTTCTTAACCCTACTTTCTTCTCTAACTTTTTAACTCTCAGCTTCAAATTTGTGATCTCTTAAGCTTGAGCAGTCTTAGTATGTTCTAGGTCAAGGACTCTCTCAGACAATTTGGTACACATTTCCATCAAATCAGTAAGTTTCAATCTATCCTCACCACTGAGCAGTGGATCATTGGAATGTGTAGGCACAGACTCCTCATTTGGTACATTAGCAGCAGAATCACTAGGATGAGAAACTGCAGTAGTCTTTGTTTGCTTTCTCCTAGACTGTTCTTCTAGAGTTTAGATGTAGATGGTTGAATAGTAATGGGTGTTTGTTGAGAAGCAGTAGGAATGCATGAATCTACACCCTCTTCTTGATTAGCTTGAACCATCATTGTTGCAAACAGGGGTGTTACTCTCCTAGAAAAGTCTTTTCCTTCTCTCTTCATGTTGGCAAAGATTTTCTTTATGTGTGAGGGGTTAACATAAATCTTCGTGTGATGTGACATATCACCAAGCTGTGAGTGTCAGAAAAAGTTAGGGTTGACATTGTGTTGTGTTTTGATGATTAAAGATGAAATTGAGTTAGGGTTTACGGTTAAAGAGTGTTTGAATGATTGAAATCGAATGAAACTCTGAATCAAAGTATTTATAAAAACACCCTCAGCAGCATTAACTTGAACTGGCAGCACTAAATTATGCCTAGCAGTAGTAAGTTTCTTGACAGCAGTAACTCAACAGCATCAAAAATGGCTTAGCAACATTAATATATACTAGCAGTAGAAACTTTATGCTTAGCAGCATTAATGTATACCAGCAGTAGAAACTTTATGCTTAGCAGCATTAAGTTATATTACCAGTATTAACCTAAGGCTAACAGCATTAAGTTTGAGTTACCAGCATTAACTTCAATTTCCTTCCAAAAAGGACTTCTATCATCAATTAGTTCTTCTCACGAGCTCTCTTTCTGTTTTTATGCTCACAATATCTCTCAATTCTTTTTGCTCACAAAATCACTCTTTTATGTTTTTATTCACATATCTATCTTTCTGTTTTTCAACTCACGACATCTCTCTTTTCTTTTTGCTCACCAAATCTGACAATTTTGTACAAAGTTCCATCAATTCCAATAGTTTCATACTGTCCTCCCCACTTCTAAGTGTGTAACCTCTTGAGAGAGGTGGATCATTAGACTTTTTAAATGTAGTCTCAAACCTAGTTTGAGCATCTACACCCCTAATATGGTTTCTTGGCACCTAGGACCACTACCTGAATCAATTCCATGAGGAAAAGACTCATTAAGTGTTGCCATGGATTAGGTCCTATTTATGTTACCACTGTCCTGTTCTGCATCTAAGCTAGAAGCAGTAGTGACAGCCCTTTCCATTCTGTCTTCCCACTCCTTATAGACAGTCTCATCTGCAACAAGGTTAATAGGTCCATTAGACTGAGATATCTTAGTGGTCCTTATGGCTGTCCTAGGTTTGTAGGTCTTTTTAGGTTGATATGATGATGGAACAATGATTGGATTCTTTATTATAGAGTTGAGTAAATGTGAATGTAGGTTGGGGATCAGTGGGTTGTCCTGACCCTTCATCCATATCTATTTGATGTTTTAATCACTTTCATTCATTCTTAAATGACCTCCCTTAAATAATGCTTCAAGGGTTAATAATTTGCTCACCAGTTGTAACTCTAATGATATCCCAACAGTACTAACTTTGGCTTAGCAGTACTAACTTTTGCCCAGCAGTACTAACTTTTGTACAAAGTTTCATCCAGCAGTATCAACTAAGCCCAGCAGTACTAAGAGATATCTAAAAGCATTAACTATGTCTTCAATAATTATATAAAAACATGCCTCTATTCATCACAAGCACACTAGAAAAGACTAGATAGACATGTGAGAATTCACGAGGATCCATATTTATGCATAACCCATGAATAAAAGTTAAGAACTATTATCCAAACACATTAGCCTCCCTTCAAACAATACTTCAGAGATTAAGCAATCCAATGCTTGCAATTAGAAAGTTAAACCTGCTAACATCAAAAGACTTTGTGAGAAGATCTGCAACATTGTAGTCTGTGTAAATCTTAATCACTTGAATCAACTTCTTCTCATAACAATCTCTGATGAAATGGTGCCTAATCTCTATGTGCTTAGTTTTAGAGTGAAACACTGGATTCTTTACAATATAAATGGTGCTTTCATTATCAATGCAAATCTTGGTGTTCATGAAGTTGAATCCATAATCAAGCATTTGATTTTGAATCCATAGCACGTGTCAACAAAAATTAGCAGCAACAACATACTCTGCTTCAGTAGTAGAATTTGCAACTATAGTCTGCTTCTTACATTGCCATGAAATCAACCTCTTGCCAAGAAATTAACAACCTCCTGTTGTGGATTTCCTGTCAAGGCTAGCTCCAGCATAATCACTATCAGAAAAAGCTTCCAAGTCAAATGGTGAATCCCTAGGATACCAAAGGCCCAATTTAGGTTGACCTTTTAAGTATCTAAAGATCCTCTTCACAACATGAAGATGTGACATTTTAGGAGTAACTTAGAACCTTGCACAAGCACAAACAACAAACATTATGTCTGGCCTAGAAGCTGTTAAGTACATCAATGATCCAATCATTGATCTGTATAAATGAACATCCACACTATCAGCTTCTTCATCCTTGATCAATGCCTTGTTAGGTTCCATGGGAGTGCTTGTTGTCTTCACAGTGGCAAAATCAAACTTCTTTAATATGTCAGCCACATATTTGTCTTGGCTAATGAAGATTCCATCCTTCTTCTGTTGTACTTGTAACCCTAAGAAGAAAGTGAGTTCCCCCATAGAACTCATCTGGAATCTCTTGTGCATCAAACCTTCAAACTCATCACATAGGGACTTCTTAGTTGACCCAAAGATGATATCATCAACATACACCTGTACTAACAAGATATCACCTTTGTCCTTCTTGATGAACAAAGTCTTATCTATAGTGCCTCTTCTAAATCCATTTTCAATTAAGTAGGTAGACAAGGTCTCATACCAGGCTCTAGGAGCTTGATGTAGACCATATAAAGCTTTTTCTACCTTATACACTTTGTCAGGGAACTGTGGATCTTCAAAACCAGGAGGTTGACACACATAAACCTCCTCTTCAATAGTACCATATAAGAAGGCACTCTTCACATCCATCTGGTACACAATGAACCCCATAAATGATGCATAGGCTAAAAATAACCTGATTGCTTCAATCCTAGCAACAGGAGCAAAAACCTCATCATAATCAATGCCTTCTTCTTGGGTGTAACCTTGTGCAACCAGTCTTGCCTTGTTTCTAATAACAATTCCTCTTTCATCTTTCTTGTTTCTAAAGACCCATTTGGTTCCAATTGCCCTCTTGCCATTAGGTAAATCCACCAGAGTCTAAACCTTTTAAAGATTAAATTGCAGAAGCTCCTCTTGCATTGCCTCTACCCAGCTTGGATCTGCCAAAGCTTGAATCACCTTCTTGTGTTCTTTTTGAGAGAGAAAACAGGCAAATAAGTAGTTTTGATAATCTTTGTGATTTGTTCTCCTCTGCTTATTAATGTAACTAACCATAGCATGTTCATCTAAAATCTTGGTCATTCTCCTTGTTTGAATAGCTGAATTTAAGTCTCCAATGATCTGGTCTTTAGGATGATCCTTGTCAATTCTGGTTGTGGGAATAGGACTGACATTCATGGTTGTTTCCAAGTTGTTAAGGTCAGCTTTTGCACCCACATCTTCATCATCATAAGCATTACCAAAAATTCCAGTATCATCAATTGAAAACACATTTGGAACATGTGGAAGAGCAAATGCATTTTTAAAAGGAGAAGATCGTTCAAATAGATGATCCTCAAATGCATTAGAAGTTTCAGCAGCATTAACTGGTGATGATGGATCATCATTAGTAAAAGATGGTCTAGCAGCACTAACAGGTGTACCAACAATATTAAAACTATTAGTACTGCCAGTCTGCTTTTCCTGTTGAAGTAGCCTTTCAAACTCACTTCTTGTATCTTGTTTACCCTCCTCACCTTTATTAGAAGCTCAACTTTCATTCACTTCTGTAGGCTTTATACCAACATCTTCTTCATTGTCCTTAGGACCTTGAGAGATTAATGGATCAGTTGTGCAGAAAGGTATTAGGATGTATTCTTGTTCAGGTTCTGTCTTCTTTTTAGCTTGACCAGCAACAATATTATCTCTAGTTCCTGCAATACCATTAGTTTAATTTCCTGCAACAACTGGCACATAGTTCATAGATATTGTCAAAGAATCAACATCAAAAAGCCAGTCTGGTCCATTTCCTATCACATTAGATGCATTTTCAAGAAATCTAATGTTTAAGGTCTCTTCAACTATCCTGGTCCTCTTGTTAAATACTCTCATAGCCTTGCTAACCACAGAGTACCCAACAAAAAATCCCTCATCATCTTTTCCATCAAACTTGCCTAGATGATCCCTGGTATTTAAGATGGTAACAGGACACCCAAAAGGTTTCATGAAGTCTATCAATGGGGTTCTTCCATGAATAAGTTCATAAGATGTCTTGGTATGAGGCTTAATGACTAAGACCCTATTTAGCACATAGCAAGCAGTATTAACTACTTCAGCCCAAAAGATGGTTGGCAACTTAGAGTCAACTAACATAGTTCTTGCAGCCTCTATCAGTGTTCTATTCCTCCTCTCAACAACACCATTCTGCTGAGGAGTCTTAGCAACACTGAATTCCCTCTTAATACCCTTCATTTTATAAAACTAATTCATTACACTATTTTTGAACTCAGTTCCATTGTCACTTTTGATAACTTTTACTTTGTAGTCTAGTTGATTTTCTATTTTAGTTATGAAGGTCTTTAATATCCCACTAGTTTCATCCTTAGTGGCAAAAAAGAATACCCAAGAAAATCTACTAAAGTCATCAGTGACAACTAGGCAATAAGATTTTTTCATTAAACTCTTAACATTAGTAGGACCAAATAGGTCCATATGAAGCATATGTAAGGGTTTGCTGATAGATTTTACAAGTTTGGCCTTATAGGAGGGTTTGTGTTGCTTTCCTTTCTGACAAGCAACACAAGAATGGTCATTTTCAAAAATCTTTGAAGGCAAACCTCTAACAAGGTTTCCTCTCACAAGTTTGTTCATGTTTTTAATGTTTATGCGACCAAGCGTCCTATGCCATAAATTGGATTCATCAATTGTGACCTTAGCAAAGAGGCAAGTTAAACCTTTAGTGGGAACAACACTCTTTAGGTCAACACTATAAATGTTGTGCTTTCTTGGAACTCTCAGCAAGACTTGACTTTCATCAAGTAGCTTAAAGTTAGAAGATAAGACAATACATTCAGTGTCAGTAAAAAGAACATTATTCTTTTTGTCACAAATTTGTGACACACTAAACAAGTTATACTTAAGCTCCTTACAAAAGTACACATTATCAAAATCCAATGTGCCTGTTTTGATTTTACCTTTTCCATAAATTCTACCTTTACCATCTCCAAAGGAAACAAAACCACCATCATAATCTTCATATTCAGTAAGATAGCATTTGTTTCCAGTCATGTGCCTAGAGAAACCACTGTCAATAACTCCTTTTTCCTTGTACTCCTTCTGCTGTGGGTTACCCTGCACATAAAATAAGAGAATTAGACTCTTTTAGGGATCCAAGCCATTATAGACTTGGATCTGCCTCGTGCATCAATGTAAGAATATTTCTTGAAAGTATTTGATGCACTATTATTTTTGGCTTTCTAAACCCAGCATGCTGAGGCCTTAACAACATTAACCCTTTTTTCCTTATTTTCACTTACTACTGCTCTATCCCTAGCAGTAGTATCTTTTACCCTGACAGTATTAACCTTTTTATTGAAAATACTATTTTTGGTTGCTGAATACTTGTTAAATGGCCTTGTGACTTATGAATATCCCTTTTTGTAAACATTTGATATTGGTCTAGGATGATTCACTGTTGCTTTTGAGCCAACAATATTAACTAGTCTGACAACAGTATTAACACTTGCACCAGCAGTATTAATTTTGCCAGACCTGGTTAATACTGCTTGTGGAACAAATCTTCTATTAGGGTGAGGGTGAGTCATTTTATTGGTAAAATTCTTATGATTCACCCTACTTGAGTTGTTCCACACTGGTCTTATAACCTTTTTATCACACACATAATGAAGATGCTCAAAACTACCACAAATATAAGATTGTTCCAGTTTCTTTGGTTCCCTCTAGGATAGTGTTTGTTTTGTTTAGGTGTTTCTACCTTCTCTACTGTTTCCCTAGCAGACTTTACAAATTTTATCTTTTCAGTGCTAGGTCTAACAGTTTTATCCTCAAAATTAGGTATAAATTCTTCCTCACTATCATCATCAGAATTCCAATCCTCAATGACTGGAGGTCTAAAGCTGTTCTTCCTAACAGTTTTAGGTTCTACTGCATCACTATTATTTTTTACATCAGCAGACTCATGATTTGACTCAACTTTCTTAACATTACTAGGTGTAACAACAATAATAACATCCATATTCTCACTTTCAACTATCTTATCCATAAACATTAGATCAGGTTTGGAGGGAATGAAGTTCCCTGTATAAGGTTGGGGAACTGCATGATATCCCTTATCAGATTTGGACTTATTATTCTCCTGATATTCTAATATTACAGATGAATTCACAAAACTGTCTACTGCAGGAGAAGCTGCATTATATCCTAGTCTTGTTTTAAACTTGTCACATACTTGACTTTCCAGCAAATTGTTCAAAGATTTAGATGAATTTTGAAACTTCTCTAATGTTAGTTTTAACTCATCTTTCTCTTTTTTTGCTTTTTCCAATTTCTTTTTGTTTTCAACTAAAGCATTATCTCTTAGTTTAACTTCAAGGTTTAAAACATTAATGCCCTCTTCAAACATAGCCTCCTTTTTTTTATAGTGAGCTAGTCTAGCTTCTACTGATTCTAAACCTGCTTTATAAGATACTAAATTAAATTGAGACTTTTTGTAATCTGAAGACAAACTATCATATTGTTCTTTCAGAGTAGCATAAGCTTTTACACATGATTTAGAACAAGAGTCTACCTTAGAATCTGAACTGGAAGAACTTCCTGAAGATGTATATGCCATTAATGCATAGTTTGTAGGATGCTCTTCTTCAGCTTGGTAGCTCTAATCATACCCTCCAATTCCATCTTGAGCAACCAGGGCATTTTCAGTAGGAGTTTCCACTGTCATAGTTCTTCTACTATTCTCTCTTCCTCTGTTTTCCTGATTTCTAGGAGCTCTACATTCTCTTGCAAAGTGACCATTTTTATGACAATTGTAGCACTCCACTTTAGACCTGTCAAATCCAACTCTTTGACCATTTACATCTAAATTCCTACCTGTCCTCTTGATGAATCTCCTAGCTCTAATTGTCAGCATGGCCATTTCCCATTGTAAATCCGTTTCTTCTAGGTCATCAGGATCAATTTGTTCTAGATCCTCTCATGCAAGTTGAGGAGAGTTAGGCTGACTAGCTAGGAAAGCACAAATCACACTAAGGTTATCTCCAGATGTAGGATTACTTTGAGTATGAGCAGCACTAACTCCATAAGTAGTGTTATCTGCTTTATTTGTGCTGTTGTTGCTGTTAGTGCTGTTAGAGGACACAAAAGCCACATTTTGTGAATTTTGGATTGTGTTTGTTAATCCTGTAAGTTCAGGTTCATATATCTTTAAGTTTTTGTAAAAGTCATCCAAACTGATGGTTTCTATTTCCTCTTTGTTCCTCTAGATCAAAGCATGAGTCTTCCATTCAGATGGAAGACTTCACAACAGTTTTGTTCATGTCCTCTTGTGTAATAACTTCGCCTTGAATCTCCAACTGACTAATAAGTTTTTGCAACCTATCAAAAGTTTGATCCATTATTTCTGAACTTGATCCTGCAAAGTTCTCATATTGTTGCTTGAGTAGAGTTCTCTGAACTTTCTTGGATTCCTTGTTTCCTCCATACCTCTTCTTAATGGCTTCCATGAGCAATTTTGCATCTTTATATGAATGGAACTTTAGTTGATCCTTATTTGGGAGTGCCATCAACAGAGTTCCTCTAGCTTTCATCTCATTCCTCCTGTCCTGCTTTTCTTCTGTAGAAGTGGGTTCATATTCTTGCTCAACTTCTCTAACAGTTCTCTTCAGCACTTTATTACCATTCAGAATTACTTCCCAGAGGGAGTAATCAGTCATGAGAACGTATTGTTCTATCCTCATTAACTAGAGATCATATTCCCCTGGGTTGAGGATAGGAAGTCTTGCAGTCAGAGTTGTAGAAGTAGTTCCTGCCTCCATCTTATTACTGAGAAATAGATCTAGTATATATTGTTTGTTTCTTCTTATTCAAAGCTTCACAACAAGCTCTGATACCACTTGTTGATCCCAATGAACAGATCTTAAACTCCTTAGCTTGATGTAAGGTTTAGTTACCTTGGATAAATCCAAAGGTACTAAGATTGAAACTTTGAGAGTATGATATAAACTATGCGAAATCTAGTTTATACCACTAAGAAGAATAATAGTAATGTGTGTATGACAAACAGAATTACAACCAAAATAATAAGCTTCAATATATTAATACGAACACTCTTTGATAGTGTTAGGGTTTACAACCTTGAAGCTATGACAATGACTCGTTTTTGGTACATTGAATTCTATACCCTAGGATCTCCTTTTATACACCAAGGAGTCCTACAAGGCTTACAATACTTTCCTAAGTTATCATGATCTTTTAAACAAATAACTTATACATATCTTTTACAAAAATAACTCAATACTTATCTTCGTAAGTATTCTTGTTCTCCAATCCTTTCTCTTGTCTTTATCCATTTGACAGTAGTAACTTTTCCAAGAAGTTGTAATCTTTCAGCAGTTTAAACCAGCATCATTAACTTTTGAACTAGCAGCACTAATTGAGCACAAGTAGTAGTAATTACTTAGAATATTTTCTTCATTCTTTATCAGCAGTACTAAGTTACACTAGCAGTACTAACTTTATGCTAGCAATTGTAACTTTACTCTAGCAGTACTAACATATACTAGCAGTATTAACAATACTAATATATACTAACAGTAGTAACTAGCAGTAGTAACTTTATACTACCAGTACTAACTACTTAGCATAATTTTTGTTAGTATCACCAACAGTACAAAGTATACCCGAGCAGTATTAACTCTAACAATCATCTTGAAGTTTTAAATCCCAACACAGCTCATCAAATTCGACGTAAATAGTTTCCATGATCAATCTTGTCCATTTATTAGATCCGGTATGCTTTCTTTATGGGAGAGTAGCCAATGAAAATACTGTTATTAGCTTTTCGTTTTAGCTTTCCAAGATCTTCACTATCATTGGTTGGATATCACAAGGCACCAAAGACATAAAGATACTTAAAATCTTGTTTTCTGTCATGTAAGAGCTTATACTATGTTTTGTTGTGTCAAGAACGAATGAGGGATCAGTTCTGGGTATAACAAGCGGTTGCCACTGCTTCTGCCCACAAAAATAATGGTGCTTTTAAAAATATCAACATAGCAAGAGTAACTTATGCTAACGTTCGGTTCTGCCTTTTGACGACGTCGTTCTGTTGTGGAGTGCGCGCAACTGAACTTTGGTGTGAAATCCCGACATCTTCATAGTAGCTTTCCAGTGTCTGATTAACAAACTCTGTTCCATTATCTGTTCGAATATTTTTGACAATTGCATTGAGACGAACTTGTACTTGTTTTAGAAATTTAATTATGAACTCAGGAGTTTCATCCATTGATCATAAAAATTTAACCCATGTGAACCTTGAATAATCATCCATGATGACTAAAATGTACTTCTTCCCATTGATACTCTTGACACGCATTAGACCGTAAAGATCCATGTGCAACAAGTATAGCTTCTCTTGGATGCTATTTTCATATTTGGGTTTATGAGTATGTTTTTTTCTTTTCCCTTATGAACACGCAGAACACAAGTGGTCTTTTTCGTATTTCAATTTAGAAAAACCTCTTACGAGACCTTGTTTAGCCAGTTCATTAATGGTACCGAAGTTTAAGTGAGACAACCTTTGATGCCACAACCAGGATTCGGTCTTAGAAGCTTTAGACAAGAGACATATTGGAGAGGACTTCAGCATATCATCTAGTGAAAGTGTATACAAATTTGTGCCCCTTGAGCCCGTAAGTAGATCGACACCCTCTAAATCATGAACAAAGCATGAGTGTTTTCAAAACACTACTTCAAGATCAGAGTCACAAAATTGACTCACTAAAAATAAATTGTGTCCAAGCCCCTCTACATAATAAACCCTTAAAATTGTTACATTCCTAATCTGATAACATACACCATACCCAATTATTGCTGCAACTTGATCATTTTTGAATCTAACTGTTCCCAAAACTTGCTGACAAAATTGATGAGCTGAGAGCGCTACCCGGTCATGTGTTTTGAGCAACCCGAGTTCAAGTACCAAAGGAAAATCTGTACGACCTGCGTTGGACACAAGAAGAAGATAGAGATTTTGAAACATTGAATCCCCAATTTTTGTTGGGTTCCGAGTTGTTAGAAAGCCTAGATTCTACAATCCTAGGCTCATTACTCGAACCTATAGTTGTTGTTTCTTTGGGTCTCCTTTTGTATACCTTAAGGGTGGTATATTCTAGTAAAAGTCCTTCCTGTAGGTAACCATCTATGTCCAACATTTGTAAACACTCTACCAGTAGGTTTCCAGTCATTCTTTTTAGCTCTCTTAGACTTAGCTCTATCACTTGCATTCACATCATTCAAATAATCAACAACATACATATCATGACTTGCACTAAACAAACATTCATTACATGTAGAACACACAAATTCAAAATTCGCATTTAATACACCATTCTTAATATTTGCATTACAAACAGAAACATGATTCGTCTTATTCAAACTAGACTTGATCCTATTGTTCCTTGTATTGCTCCTTGGCTTTGATCTGCTAGCATTAGTTGAACTTTTTCTCCTATAAAAGGCTACAAAGGTTTGTTAGTATCCTGAGTTTGGTGTAAATCTACTTGTGTTTGTGTGTTACTTGTTGATGTGTGACTAGGCTCCGTAAACCTAACTTGCTTGTTTATGTTCATTGGTGTGACAATAACTAAATTCTCACTATTATTTCAGAACTGGGACATGTAGCACTAACGTATACTAACAACTCCTGAATTCGTGTCGTAAACTTACAAGCATTGTCTAACAAATTATCTAATGGTTTCAAAGTTCTAGCATGCTTTACAAGTTCACGGAGTGTGTCAGCATGTTCCTTTGTTTGTTTAAGGTAATCTACACGTGCTTTCCTGTTTCTCCTAAATTTAGGAAAAAGTGGTGGCATATCTAAATTAAACATCCCTGGGGCAATCACATTTGAGTTATTGACGGGTGTAGTACAATCAGACATACTTTTTCTTTTCAAAGGTGCAATGTGATCTTTTAAGTTGTTAATTGTTGTGTTTTTCTTTTGTAACTGAGTTTTCAATTCAATTATTTCATAAAATTCCTGAAATTCAGGAGAATCCCGATTGTTACATGGTTTGTCATTTTGAAAACTTTCTTTACTTTGTTGTACTTTAATCTCAAGAGAAATACACCGTTTTTCAAATCGTGATAATCTATTTGAAAGTTCATCATAAACAGCTTTTTGAACCATATCTTTTTTTTGAAAGCTCAGCCTGAAGTTCCAAACACCTACTCTATTCATCAATATAACACTATTCCATATCAGCATATTTAACAAGATCATCATATGAATGCATAGCAGTACACACAATATCTTGAAAAAATTATTTGCTCCAAAACACGATCATTTTCAATGAAAAGTCCTTTCGTTTCAATCTCAAAATACCTCCTATCCACAGAACATCGTTCAACCTTGGTTTCCATTTGTTGAAAAATTGTTTTCATTTCATAAACCTCTCTATAAAGACCTAATTCAAAATCTGCAAACGATTCTCTTAGAGATTTGACAAATGGAATAACATCTTTTTCAAAAGCTCATCATATGTTCTTAAACCCCCAAGTCCCTTCATTCTGCCTAGTAACTTTGGTTCTAACTTTTATCACTTTGTCAAAATTGTCAAGATGACTTTTTGCTTTCAAAAGACTTTGTTTAACCATACTAGTAGTTGGAAGTTGGCGAGGAAGATCATTTTGAACTAGTTTTGGTTGAACTAGTGGTTGTTCAAAAACTGCTTTTAAAATTGGTAATCAAAAGGCTTGTTCTGCAGATAGTTGTTTTTTAGGAACAAAATGCGCACCAAAATGCTCAAACAATTTATTCAGTGAAGTATAATCAATGGGTGTTGTAACCTTTGCCCTTTTTGTGTTCTGAATATTTCATTTATAGTCCTTTGACTATTTGACTTTTGTTAGTTTATTCAGATTCTGTACCGTGTTGACGGTGGTATTTTTATGAGTATTGTGATGAATTGTGGTTTATTGTGATTAATAATCCCTTTTGGAAGGTATTATTGTGTTATTTGTATTCCAGGTGGTTTGACCCTTGAATTTTGAGAAATGCCGAAAAACGAGTCCGACACGTCCGTTAATGTCCATATGAGTTTTGAAAGGGTTTAAAGTGAAAATATGTCATGTAAATACTCTAGGTTAATGGAAAAGTATTTTTAAAATGAATAAAAATGCTAATTAACTTTGGGGTAAATTTTACGGTTGAGTTTTACGAGTATTTAAGTGATTCCGACACGAAAAGAAAGACCCGACACCCCCTAGGATGCCATATCCAGTCAAGGTAGTCAAGAGGGGACATGGAGGCTTAATTTTAGCTAATGTGTCTTAAGGTGTACAATTATATTCCTTCCACTAGCTCTCATTATCCATTCATTATCAAAAAAAAAAACACACACTTAAGTGTGTGTGCTTGTGTTCGTCCGCCCTCACCAACAATAATCCACCATAAGTTTTCCAACTTTGATCGAGAACGTGATAGGTTGATACGAGTATTTGAGTATTCATTTAAACAATGTTTGAGTTGTCCGGTTCGTGTCGAAAAATACAAATTTGAAGATTTTCTTGTAAGTTTTCAAATTTAAATTTGTTTGTCCTTTTGGGTTTATTTTGATGCATAGATGTTAGTTGTACAAGTTGATCGTTGTGAAAATCATTTTTTAGAAGCGAAATGAATAAAAAAGGGTGTGTTTGGTTCGTGTATGGTAAAAAGGAAAAAGAGAGTTTTTGTAGTTTTGATGTTGTGGTCTTGATGGTGGAATAATATATGTTGCTAGATAGCTTATTTTTGATAATAGCTTATTTCGGGCTTATTTTTAAGCATTTATTGGCTTATTTTGAGCTTATGGCACACAGCTTGAAGTAAAATCACAAGAGATGTGATTTTGATTATTTACTTTGATTTGTGTATATTCGTGGACTATTTTTGAGGCTTATGGTAGTAACCAAATGCGATACGTAGCTTACTAGCTTATTTTTAAGCTTAATATATGTATTTTTGAGCATATGGGTTCACGGCCCAATAAGTCTATTTAAGCCGTGGCTTAATGGGAGGGCTTATTGTGGTCCGAATAAGCTAGAAAAATTAGACCATCCTTTGTGTGTGAAGAGAGCCCTATTTATAGGGACTTCTGAACCTTCTAGGCCTTCAAGGAGCGTCCTAGTCCTCCAATCCTGACCCTCCAATCATTGGCAGCCACTAGATCAATTATTAGAACCCTTGGATTGAGTGCCAGGTGGATCAACCAATCGTGTTACTCTGGATTGCTAGTGTGGACTGCAAAAGACATCATTGCGTGCATCATTTTCTTTTAGAAGGGCTTTAGAGTGTGTGAGGGGTGAAAGGATTTAACCTACATGCGTGTGTTCTGTGTAAAAGAGAGGGAAAGAGAGACGGTGAATATTGTTTTGACCTGGGTCATGGGTATTGGGCTTGGGTAATTATTTTGGGCCAGATTTTATGTTATAAGTTTAATGGGATTAACGGGGATTAAGGGTTAGGACTTATGGTGTAAGTATTTTAGACTAACGGTGTTAGTCCCCAAGGACTAACTGTGTAAGTATCCAGGGACTAACGGTGTAATTGTTTTAGTGTTTCTTTTAGGATAAAGGATTAACAGGATTATATTTAAGATAAATTCGCCTTCGCCTTCGATTTCTTGTACTCTTTCCATTACCGTGCTTGGTTTTGTTTGTTTTGCTTTGTTTTTGTCTTTTTGTGCAATATCCATTATCTGTAAGACACAATTCACAATACAAACGAATACAATGCATTTTTTTGTATTTATTGGTCACTATTGGTCTTTTTAGCTTATTTTATTAGGTAAAAGGTATGTGTATTTAAGCATATACCAGTAATTGTACAACGCGTCTAAACTCTATGCATCAAATGTGAAGACTGTTTTGGAATTGGATGATTAAATTGGGACATTAACTGGACTAGGTCGTGTGCGGGCATCGTTGCATTTGCTTGTGTGATTGAGATTTGGTTGATAAAGACTTTCTTAAGGTGAGTTCTTGTAGCCCCACTTTTTACTATTTTTCTATTAGGGGAAAATGATACTTAAATATGTTTTGAAATGTTTTGAATTGATCTGTGCAAAATGTGGTTTTGTTTTTGGGACAAGTTATGTGCTTATGACTGCTATGTGAATATTATGTGTTGTATGATTGTTTGGAGCGGATGGGTACGCCTACCTAGTCTTTGTGTGATTATTAGAGCGGATGGGAACGCCTACCTAGGTTTATGTGTGGTCCTGTCCTAATTTTAGTGCTCCAGCTGGTAGGCCCTTTAGGTGTGTAAGTGACATATGGTTATTGATTAGCGGTGATGCTAAAGTTGTTTGCATATATTCCCTGTCATATAGCACTATTGCCCACTGTTGAAATATTGGCACAACTTTTGGGTTTAAGGTCAAACCTACGAGCTCACCAACATTATTGTTGTCGTTTTTGAGTATCATTTTTAGGTGAAGTGAAAGAAGAATAGTTTGGTGATTATGATAGCAGACTTAGAAGTATCCCGAGTGGATTTTCATGTGAAGTCTTGCTTGCTTGATGTTTGATTCTAGTATTTGAATGTTTTGAATTAAGTTTGGATTATGGACCTTTGTGAGGGCATTTGAATAATTGTAAGAGAATGTGGATTTTAGTTGCGATTTGGGATATCACTCGAGGGTGTTCGAGGTTGATGGTCTTCATAGCACTTGAAGTTTATGCATTGTAGTTTTCACTATTTTGTATCTTGTGTTATGATTGATCATTATGTTACATTCCCGAGTTTTGGCCATGTCAGGGTGTGACAGATTGATAATAAGAGCTAAGGTTATAGAGAACTATGTGGATTGGCCTAGATTATAAACTACGATCCGTCATTTAGTTGCGTACAGGATCTATGTGCATGGTGTTCCGCTTTTGTGTGCTCGTGATTTGGTGCTTTAGTTATGTCAGTCATTGAAATGTTTGAGCTCAATATTGAAATGACTGGGAAAGGATGCGAATATAAGTATGGTGGTCAACGTAGTTATAAGCGTATCACAACTCACTCATACTTAGTAATGTTGTTCACACAAATTGATGTTGACACCGTAGGGTGATGTTATGTATATATCTATATATATAGTAAGATATTCTATATATATATATATATATATATATATATATATATATATATATATATATATATATATATATATATATATACATATTAGTCTCCCCACTTACCTAACGTTGCCCATGTTCTCCCTCGTATAGATAATACCACCAAGGATGAGGACCCGAAGTGTTGGCCGGCCTGCTGCCGAATCCTTAAGAGGGGGAACGGGTGTACAGATTGGTAGAGGTAGAAGCGGTAGAAAACCTAGGGAAGGTAATGATGAGCGTGTTGATGATTTGAATGGTCAAGGAAATGACAAAGGTATGAGAACTAATAGGGGTGTAGAGGGAGTCAATGGGAATGTAGAGGGAGCCAATAGGGGAGCACCTGACTTCTCAACTATCATTGCCCAATAATTGCAGAACCTCTTACCCGCTATGTTGGCTCAGGTTAGTAACCGAGGAAATGTTGGAAATCAAAATGGTAATGTGGTCAATGAGAACGTTCAAGAGAACGTTGGGAATGTGATAGTAAATGGCAACCGGGTAGGTTGTTCATATAAGGAGTTCTTAGCTTGTAACCCTAAGGAATATGATGGTAAGGGAAGGGATGTAGTTCTTACTCGTTGGATTGAGAAAATGGAGTCTGTGCATGATATGAGTGGTTGTAGTGTTGACCAAAAAGTAAAAAACACTACTGGTTCATTTGTGGGTAAGGCTTTAACGTGGTGGAACTCTCAGATCCGCACACTAAGCCAGGAAGTTGCTATTAGTATGTCATGGAATGACTTTAAGTTTATGATGATACAAGAGTTTTGTCCTAGTCATGAGATGCAAAAGTTAGAATCTAAGTTGTGGAATTACGCCATGGTAGGAGCTAGCCATGTTGCGTATACTGATAGGTTTCATGAGTTAGCTAGGTTAGTTCCACATTTGGTGACTCCAGAGAGTAGGATGATTGAGAGGTATGTGTATGGCCTTGCTTTACAAATCCGTGGGATGGTGGCAGCAACAGAGCCAAAGAATATACAAAAGGTTGTGCAGATTTTTGGTGCACTGACTGATGAGGCTATGAGAAATGGATCAATTAAGAAGGTTGAGAAAAGAGGAAATGTGGGGGAACCTAGCAAGGATAGGAGTGGAAGGGATGATAATAAGAGGACTAGGACTGGGAATGCTTTTTCTACTACTGTAAACCCTGTAGGAAGAGAGAATACGGGTACTTGGCCCAAGTGTACCACCTGCAACTCCTACCATGTACCCGAAGGGCCTTGTCACACATGCTTCAACTGCAATCGCCCGGGGTCATTTGGCAAAGGATTGTAGAGGCGTGCCGAGGAATGTAAATCCTGTCAATGCTAGAAACCCAACTGTTAGGGCATGTTATGAGTGTGGTAGTACCGACCATGTCAGGTCAGTTTGTCCTAGATTGAATAGGGCATAAGGACCCGAAGAAAATCTTCCAAATCAAGTTGCTGCTAATAACGGGGGTCAGGGTCATAGAAACCAAAGGAACCAGGCTAGGGGTAGGGCATTCATGTTGGGAGCAGATGAAGCTCGCCAGGATCCGAACATTGTGACAGGTACGTTTACTTTAAATAATCATTTTGCCACTACCTTATTTGACTCTGGTGTCGATTATAGTTTTGTTTCCACTACCTTTATACCTCTGTTAGGCTTAGAGCCCAGCGACTTAGGTTTCAGATATGAGATTGAGATAGCTAGCGAACAACTAGTAGAGATTGATAAGGTTATTAAGGGTTGCAACCTAGAAATCGAGGGTCATGTCTTTGACATTGATTTGATACCTTTTGGGCATGAGAGTTTTGATGTGATTATAGGTATGGACTGGTTGTCCAATTATAAGGCCCAAATAATTTGCCATGAGAAGGTAGTGAGGATACCACTACCGGATGGCAAGGTGCTTAGAGTATTAGGAGAGAGCCCAGAAGAGAAAGCGAGATTGTTGATGAGTGCTAAGGTTGGTGAGAAGAAACAAGAAGAGATTGTTGTAGTTAGAGATTTTCCTGAGGTATTCCCGGATGACCTATCTGGATTACCGCCTAATCAGGAAATTGAGTTAACCCCTAGAGCAACGCCGGTAGCAAAGTCTCCTTATCGTTTGGCACCTTCTGAATTGGAGGAGTTGTCAGGACAACTCAAGGAACTCCATGACAAAGGTTTCATTCGACCAAGTTCGTCGCCTTAGGGAGCGCCGATATTGTTCGTTAAGAAAAATGATGGTTCTTTTAAGATGTGCATTGATTATAGAGAATTGAATAAGTGGACTATTAAGAATCGTTATCCACTTCCTAGAATAGATGATCTATTTGATCAACTGCAAGGGTCGCAGTTTTTCTCGAAGATAGATCTTAGGTCTGGATACCATCAGTTGAGAGTGCATGAGGATGACATTCCAAAAACTACATTTAGAACTCGTTAAGGACATTTCGAGTTCACAGTAATGCCCTTTGGTCTGACTAACACACAAGCGGTATTTATGGATTTAATGAATAGAGTTTGTAGGCCTTATCTTGATAAGTTTGTGATAGTGTTTATAGACGATATCTTAATCTAATCTAAGACTCAAGAGGTGTAACATTTCGTATTTTCAGGTCATTTACGACGTCATCTATTTTACTAATTATTATTTTCTTTCTCGTACGTGTTTACTTTTAATTTTATTAGTTAAGTTAAATCGCGTAAGCTAAAAATCAATAATTAACGTAAACAGACACCAAACGAATTAAAGTTTTCGTCAAGCAAGCAATATATTATTTTACGAAAGTAATATTTAACTTTTTATATTTTATTTTATCGGTTACGTAAAACGTTACGTTTCGCGATAAATTACGTTTAGGCATACCCGGAACCACTAAAATTAATCTACGCTTCAACAAATGCCCATTTTTTTTCCAATGCTCAAAATTTTATAAACTTTACCCACACTTATGTATGGGGACGCCCCATTAATAAGAAATAAGCAAGACATATTCAATTTTCAAGTATGCACATTCGTAAAATAAAACTACAACTACATATTTACTTACACTTTCAATTCAAGGCAAGTATACTTCATTTTATTCACTAGATAATATCTAGCAACATCATCCCATGAAACCATGAACTAACCTCTTCTTTTGGAGACATAAGAACACAAACCATTAAGGAGGTATGGTCTAACTAGCCAAGCATAGTATTTTTGACCAACTAGTCTTCCTCTTTTTACTCCTTCTTGCCGCCTCACTCCCCCCCCCCCTAAGACCATAAATTCTTGGTCTTTACTTACTTGCATTTCACTAGCTCTAAAGACTTATAAGTCTTGCACCTTTAGAGAAATAAAACACACCTCATTTCACTTATCAAAAACCAACATATTCTTCTTTTCTCTTGCTTTCCCACGTCCCAAAAGAGATCCAAGAACCAAACCCTACAATCTTTTCTTCTACATTTATACACCTTTACATATCATATCTAAGATATACTTAGGTATTTTGAAGCCTTGAATAACCATTTTCAAGTGTTGAAGCATAAAGAGAAAACTAAGGTCTTATAAGGAAAACAAGGGTTGTTTTCAAGCAAGGATTTAAACCACAAGGGTGTGGTTTATTTTTCATTGATCACTCGCTAATACTAAGGTTATCTAAGACCCTACTCATTTCATAGTTATCATTTTATGTGTATATTAATCTTTTATAGCAAAAATCACCATTAGGATGTTTTAAACATGTGACTCATATTTTTACTTATGAATATCATTTGGTACACTTATTCATGCTCTATGTTGTTGTATATATCATGGAATAAGGACTCTATAAGTATGGTAACATGTTGAATAAAGTGTAAAATGTTTAAGTGTACACTTGGAAGTAAAGGTTTACTTAAGGATTTATGATTTCATGTGATGTTATGGATTTCTTTACTTGGACTTATGGACAAAAATAGGATCCATGGGTTATATAATATATATGACATAGTATAATAAGAGTTATAAAAGAGTTGTGGTAAATATTATAGTTAAAAAGTGTTTAAAACAAGCTAACTAAATAAGTATATACATGTATCTTAAGGGGGGCTGCTTGGATTCGAATTCCAAACATTAAGTTTGACACTTTATAAAAAAAATACATTTCACGACGATTCCGAAAAGGTAAGAAACTTGTCAAACGGATTAATAACGAAAAAGTTACGTTAAAAACAAGTTATACGTTAATTAAACGGAGTTTATAAAATAACTTTTATAAAACTTATATCAAACAGCTAGTTTGATATTTTTAACAAATAATACATATTTTTAGGATTCCAAAATGATAAGAATCGTAATTTTTCAATTAATAACGAATGAGTTATGAATTTCGCGAGTTTACGACAATTAATACTTTTATAAAACTATTTTTATAAAAGTTACTATTCATGACAGAAAGTTATATTTTTGTAAACCTCATAAAATTATAGAACTTTCAAAAACGAGAACGTCCTCGAAAGAATCGTTAAAAACGGAGCTATAACGAATAAAATACGACATTTACGGGTTTTACGACAACAAATACGATTTTTATAAAACTCACGTCTGATGTGAACAGTAAAAGTTACTGTTCACCAGAGGGTCAAAATATTGAAAATGTCAAATTATGATAACTCGTCCTAATACGAAAAGATGGGCATAAGAAACGTTAAAATCGGGCTTAAAACGCGAAAGTTACGCTAGTTTTACTAAAAACGGAAATTATAAACGTTTAATTTATTAAACACAATTTTACCAAAACCATTAGTTGGTGATGTAGCTATATAAAATTTTATATGTTATTAGTACTTAGTACTTATACGACCGATATCTACTTAGGTTGCTTTCGGATATTTCCGTGACGCGTTTTCATCCATTCACTCGAGGTGAGTTCATAGTCTCGCATTTCAATCTTTTCAATGTTTTATAAACCCGCGAGGGGAATACATGCTCGTTTTACTAAGTGAACTTATTGATTTCTACTATATAAGCGTTACATGACTATTTTTACTAAAGCTTGATTTGTTACTACATGATTTGAGATCGTGAATACCTATATTTGAAACCGTGAATTTTAGACATGATTGTTTTACTACGGACACAAGTGTTTTTCAAAGTGTATGCTATCCAGATTACTGCCTGATTATTAATGCCTAAGTTACCTTATTGCCGTGAAGTCCCTATTTATCATGAACCGTTAATTGCTATTATAGTGAGCGCTGGTGTTATGGATAGATCTATCGGGACTGACAATCCCCACCTTTACTTGGGTCACTAGTTTGATCGGGTGCATTTAACATTGAGAGGTGTTAGGGTGTTGGCAAGCATCCTATTTTCTGATTGGGGCACAAATCTAGTTAAGGCTTCGGTGTCATGAGCTTAGTGCAATAATATATACTTAGACTTGATGAATGTGTTTCTCTTGTCTACATTACTTGTTTTGGACTTCGGAATATGTACTTAGTCCACCATTACTTCGATCTTGTGGTCCACTTTTAAATACTTCTTGATTTACTGAATCACTACTTGGATTTCGGATGGATTTCGGAAATAACACTTTTAAATGTTGTAACGCTACTTTTCTTCTGAAATATTTCTTAAATTATTTCAATACTGCTTTTTACTTAAACCTATGAATTCACCAACATTATTGTTGACGTTTTAGCATGTATTTTCAGGTTACTATTTTGCTAGTGGAGCATTGGGAGCATTCGAGTCGCGCGGATATATATATTTTTGAAGGCTTAATAACTTGAGTACTATTTGACAAACGTTTTGACAATGTTTTCTAATACATTATAAATGGAACCTGTGTAACTCTGACATTTTTACTAAATTGAATGTGACATTTTATAAAACGTCTCTTTTGAGGTCGTTTTCTGTGACTTGTGCGTATGGACTATGAAGTCGCACCCCAATGTTACTATTCCGCTGCCGTCCGATTTTGGGGGTGTGACAGATACCTTTGTTAATTTTTGCGCATATGTGAATAAACAATTTAATGGTGATATTAAGGCTTTGCAATGTGACCATGGAGGTGAGTATGATAATACCCGCTTTCACAACCTTTTAAGCCAAAATGGCATGAAGTTTCGGTTCTCTTATCCCAAAACTTCTTAGCAAAATGGGAAATCGGAACGAATGTTGCGCACCCTTAACAACATTACCCGCACCTTACTGTTTCAAGCACACATACCTCCATCATATTGGGTAGAAGCCCTAAACATGGCCGGTCACCTTTTAAATATCCTTCCATCCACTGTCATCAATAATGAGATACCATTCACTAAGCTTCATAACAAACCACCCACATATGATCATTTGCGGGTGTTTGGATGTCTTTGTTATCCACACATTTTCTTTGATCATAAACTTCAACCTAGGTCCATAACATGTGTCTTTCTTGGTTACCCGACCCTACATCGAGGGTACTGTTGCCTTGACCTCTCAACCAACAAAATTATAATCTCCCGACATGTCATTTTTTATGAAGACCAATTCCCTTTTGGGTCCATGACGCCCGACACACCCCCATCCTACGATTTCTTGCTACCTCCTCACAACAACCATACGTCCCAAACTACTCATCCTAACAATCACCAATTGCCTACCCCAACTGCCACGCCTCCATCTCCTACGCCTCAAGCCCAACCGCAATCTCCACACCACCTCCCTACCCCTCGTACTCCAGTAGCCCACCAACAAATGTTGATCCCTCCTTTACCTTCAACTCATGAGCCCACTACTCCAAGCTCAACACTGAATACCCATATCACCTCACCTACTGCCACTGCTTATGGGAACGTTGTAACACCCCTAATTAGGGTCGCAGCGGAATAAGGGTCCGGGGCGTGTTACTTCTCAGATCAATAACACAAGATAATATAAGAACGACCAAAAAGTAGTTTAAAACTGATACATTGGATTTAATAAAGTATGTGTTACAAAAGCCCGAAGCTTTACTTGTTTACTTGTTATTATTACAAAGATTTCCAGCCCATAACAGATATACAAAATGTAATGCGACTAAATCTTTAATGCATGACTTTAAAATATAACCACCAATGTATCCTTCGCACCTCGTGCTTAATGACCTCCTGAAAAACATTGCATTTAAAAACGTCAACATAAAGTTAGTGAATTTCATAGGTTTATGTAAATGTATATGCAGGACCGCAAGACTTTCCCAGTGATAATGCAACAGATGCAGACATCACAAAATGCAATTACGTTTGCCTAAGCTCATGACACCGAAGCTCGACATAATTGAATACAATATATAAATATTGCCTACATTGCCCGTGATGATGTTCAACCCGTAACATCCAGTATCCGACATGATATACGTTCGTTTCCAGTGATAGCTAGTCACCCGAACGGGGAGGTCAATCCCAAATAGATCTATCTATAATCATTCGCGCTCACATTCCAGTAATTGACAGTTCATGATTCATGGGCATAGTGGGTTATCGCTACTTAGGCAACACGTAATCATGATAAAATGTACACTTGCGTCCAATTTGTAAAACATGCATATGTTTCTCACCCCAAAAACTTGTAATTTAATAATTGTAAAACATGGGGCTATGAACTCACCTTGAGTGAGTAAACTGATAACAAAATATCCCAAGTAAAAATGCGTCACGCTAACGCCCGAATGCAATCCTACACGATTGCAAACCTAGTTAAATATTAGGTCGATCAGTATTTTCAAGTTCGTTGTCTAAACAAACTGTTATATAAATACTATATTAGTTTTCATCGTTCTATCGTTCGGCGCTATATTAATTTTACGAGGGTCATGACATGACGTCACGAGGAGTTTTAGGACACTTAATGTGATCCAACAACCGTTAATAAGCCTCCGAGAAGGAAGCCTATTATGAAATTCCCGGGGATTACTATAGCACTTCGATAACTAATAACATATATATTCTTTATAGCTTTATCACCATCTAATCGTTTACGTTGAAAATCGTTTTTATAAGTAACAGTTTATAATGTACGCCTTTAGCCAAAAATGACATACTTTGTCGTTTTTAAGTCCTGTTTCTCGCGTTTCTTTCGCCCACGCTTTCGTATTTAGACGATGTGTTATAGAGTGTAATCATAATCACATTTTTAGGTTTTGAGATTCTGTGTTGAATAGTGTTTTACTGTTTTCTTTACAGCTTGAAAAATCGTTTTTATGACTTTTAATTAACGTAAAACGTTTTTTGTCGTATCTTATTCGTTATAGCTCATTTTTAGCGATTCTTTTGAACACGTTCTCGTAATTGAAAGTTATTTCTTATTTTGATGTTTACAAAGTATAAGGTTTCTGCCATGAATAGTAACTTTTTATAAATATAATTTGTTTTATTAAAGTATTTAGCGTCGTAAACTTCTGCTATAACTAGCCGTATCTTCTTCGTTATAAATCAGATTTTCGAGTTTCTTATCATTTTGGAATCTTCATGAGATGTACTATCTTTATAAAACATAATATGGCTGCTTCCAAAATCAAACCAAAACAGAAAGTTTGAGGTTTTGTGATTTAGACATGTTTTAAGCTTGATTTTTATACCATAAAGCTTCAACACCTTATTACAACTACTTCACAACATTTCTATCTTATGTTTTTACATATTTTATTCTTTTTATAATTATCCATTAGGGTCATACTTTGCTCACAGATATATCAAAGATAACAAGTTTAACATGTTATTTACATCATTTTCAATTTGCAACTTATGAACGTTATACCATTAAAAACCCTAATTTGCACGTTAAACATGTTTATAATTAAACAACATGTTAAAACACTTATACATCCCTTTTAACATCTATTAGCATTCAATCGAAATGTGACATGTAATAGTTCCATAATAAAAAAAAAAACATATCATAAGTTAAATATTTCATTTTAACATATTCAAAAAGTATCTAGATTGGTGATTTAGCTAAATATAAATCTATGAACACATAAAATTCTTAGTTATGTAATGGTCTTAAGCTTTATATATATCCTTGTGTGTATGAGTTAGAGATAGAGAATAAACAATCACACCCTTTGTGTATTAAAACAACTCTTGGCTTGAAAATATAGGATGAAAACCCTAATTTTCCCAAGAAACCCTTATCTTCCTTTTCTTGCTTCCTTCCTTGCAAATGGTTAACCTATGCTTGCAAACACCTTAGAAGGTCTTAGGAATGATGTGTGTATGGTTGTATGGTGATAGAAAATCAAAGTATGGATTGTGTATTATTGAGGTTTTGAGCCGTGGGATAGGTAGAGAGAAAAGGAAGAGTTTTGTGATTTTTCTTGTAAAAGAAATGAAGTGTGAGCCTTCTATGTACATGCATGTGTATATATACTACTAATAGAAGATATTTGTGTGTCTAGTTGATCATATGAAAGGTGGCAAGGATAAGAATGCATGGAAGAAAAGCTAGAGCTTATCTTGGATAAGAAAAGCTAGTCATGAGATCAAGTGGCATGCTAGATCTTTTATGAAGATATTTGTGATGGTTCTTGGTCTCATCTTGGCTTTCCTAGTCATTATACACGAAATTATATATGTGTATAAGTTAGGATATGCTTTTAGTCTTTTATATAATGTATACTTGCATTATATGAAGTATAATGTAGTATAGACTTAGAAAAATGTATAACTTGCACATGGTGTGTTTGATTGAATTCTTTCATGAAGTATTGTTATGGGATATATACTTGAGTTTTAAATATCTTTAAGTATTGGGATATAAATTTTGGGTATTTGTATGATGCGTAGATAAGTTAACATGCTTCGGGGGAAGGCCTTAAACGTATTTTATCGCCGAAACGTAAACACTTAACGCTAAACCATATAAAAATAAAATGTGCACATGATAATAATTTCCCTCTATATAATCATTATAACACTTGCTTGTGTAACATTTAATTTGTTTTATTGACCGTCTTACATGAAGATCATTTTTAGTTTACGCTGATTTAGCTGTAACGTGTACGATTTAAAAGCCAGAAGCGGTAATATAAAACCCTAAAAAATATAATTGTGAATTACATAAGTCGTTACAATGTCCTAAAATAGAATGGTGTTTTTAATCGCACCACAACTACCACATTTACTCATCATCATGGTCACCATATGGTCACCCGTGTAAAAGCTGGAATATCAAAACCTCTTGCGCGTATGAATTGTCATGCCACCACTACTTTGCATATTCCTCGCTCTCATTTACATGCTCTTCGTGACCCTAATTGGCATAAGGCTATGGTAGATGAATATAATGCTTTGATTTCTAACGGAACGTGGGATCTTGTGCA
This sequence comes from Tanacetum coccineum, assembly GCA_026074375.1. Lineage (NCBI taxonomy): Eukaryota > Viridiplantae > Streptophyta > Magnoliopsida > Asterales > Asteraceae > Tanacetum > Tanacetum coccineum. The sequence goes on from BQNB010002173.1 coordinate 43,467, forward strand.
TCATCCAGCTAATGCTAATATTGTTCGATCTATGTGGATTTTCAAGCATAAGTTTAATGCAGATGGTTTGTTGAGTAGGTATAAAGCTCGATTGGTTGCGAATGGCCACAGTCAACAACAGGGGATTGATTGTGATGAGACCTTTAGCCCGGTCATCAAACCGGCTACTATTCGTATTGTCTTGAGCCTTGCAGTGACACGTGATTGGCCTATTCATTAGCTCGATGTAAAGAATGCTTTTCTTCATGGCCAGTTATCTAAGACAGTGTACATGCATCAACCACCAGGGTTTGTTGATTCTACCCACCCTAATTATGTTTGTCATTTACAGCGTTCTTTGTATGGGCTTAAACAAGCTCCTCGGGCATGGTTTCAGCGGTTTGCTAGCTTTATTACACGTGTCGGTTTTCAGCATAGTAAAACCGATATGTCTCTATTTGTTTACCATAGGGGTTCGGATGTTGCTTATCTGCTCTTATATGTGGATGACATCGTGCTCACAGCTTCGTCTACTGCTCTCTTACAGCGCATTATTACATTACTTCATAGTGAGTTTGCTATGACTGACCTTGGCTCTCTCAATTATTTTCTTGGTATATCTGCACAGCGATCGAAGTCTGGATTGTTTTTGTCTCAGTCTAAATTTGCAGAGGAAATTCTTGAGCGCGCTCACATGCAGCATTGTAACCCATGCAAAACCCCTGTGGACACTGAGTCCAAGCTCGGTTTTGACGGTGACCCTGTCAGTGACCCTACTTTATATCGCAGCCTTGCAGGTGCTCTTCAGTATTTGACATTCACACGCCCGGATATATCTTATGCTGTGCAGCAGATCTGTCTTTACATGCATGATCCTCGTGATCCGCATTTTTCTGCTTTGAAGCGCATTTTGCGCTATGTTCGTGGGACTATTAACCATGGACTTCAGCTTCATGCCTCGTCCACTAGTCAACTCACTGCTTATACAGATGATGATTGGGCTGGTTGCCCTGTCACTCGTAGGTCTACCTCCGGGTATTGTGTGTTCCTTGGTGATAACCTTTTGTCTTGGTATGCCAAACGGCAAGTTACATTGTCTCGTTCTAGTGCTGAGGCAGAATATCGAGGTGTTGCGAATGTTGTTGCTGAGACTACGTGGCTTCGGAATTTGTTGCTTGAGCTTCATGCTCCTCTCTCTACTGCTACTCTTGTCTATTGTGATAATGTCAGTGCTGTGTATTTGTCTACTAATCCTGTTCAGCATCAGCGTACTAAACATATCGAGATTGATATTCATTTTGTCCGAGAATATGTTGCTTCCGGTCAGGTTCGTGTGCTTCATGTCCCTTCCAGATTTCAGTATGCAGATATTTTTACTAAGGGTCTTCCCACAACTTTATTTCTTGAATTTCGCTCCAGTCTGAACGTTCGAAGACCTCCCGCTCAAACTGCGGAGGAGTATTAGCTGTGATTTCGTGATTGACTATATCAATCTGTGATTGATTAGCCGTGATTATCATTATTCATTATATCTCATTAATTGTAATTGGAATCATATCATATAATTATAGGATATCTCCATATATAGTCTAGGTCTCATATGTATTTAAAGGGTCCTCATGGTATAATTCAGGAAGGGGGAATTAACCATTCTAATATTATTAGATTATTTTTTCTTTAACATTATGTAGTTTATTTATCTAATAATGTTTAACAGTTCTCACCCAATAAAAACCGGTAAACTAAAGCTTTCAAAGTAATTGATTGATAGGCCAAAAAAAGTGAAAAACATCTAAAGTCGACAAAATTATGGATGAACTTTCTTGCCGGCTAAATGTGAAACAATGTCATCTTATAAAGAACCAAGTAACATTTGTTGACAATAACTTGTTGATCATCAATCTAGAATTTATCATCTCTTTGACTAAAATAAATTGAAAATATGGCATCGTCATCAACCCAAGTTGGAGTTTTACTATAAAAAGTCAAGCCCAGCATGATTTACGTTCTAAAGTTGAATAATGTGTTCTTTAAGGTTCTAGGTCGACAGTTGTTTTATGTGTCACCGGTCGAGTTGGTTTGTTTTTCTGTCTTTATGTGTTACTCAACTGTCAAATAGTGTAGGCAATACTAAATAATTTTTTTTTGTGCGAGAAGAAAAACCTGGATTTGCCTTATTTCTAAACGCATTTGAACATGTACGAGTTCTAGTTGAAACGATTCATAAAAACATTCTAACATAACAAAGATATATAAAAACTATTAGAGAGTGTTTAGATGAGTTAACGGTACTAAATGGGTTAGGACTAGGGCTAAGCAGAATAGACAAAAACTGAATTAAGCCGAACTGGTCTCAACAAAATCGAACTGATCATACTCGGTTCAATTATTGGTTCTATATATTTATAATTTTTTGCTTCGGTTTAGTTCAATTCGGTTCGAGACAAAACCGAGAAAAACACACCAAACTAACACAGCAATTCATGGTGAAAGTGGGTTGCTTGATCGCAACATGCTTATGTCTAAAAGGTCTTTTTGGCTAGATATAACAAGCATAGTTGCCCGCGCGTTACTGCGGGGCAGTGTTTCTTTTATTACAGATGTTGGTGTTTTTTTTTAAATTTGTATTGTAAGATTTCAAAGTTTTATAAGTGTGGTTTGCGTGTGCTAATCTTTTAAAAATTATGTGGTTAAAGGTTGTTTTTTTTTGTATTTGGGTTTTTTTTAATATAATTTATAAGATTTGAGTAAATATGTGTTAACCATGATTGCCCGCGCGTTGATGCGGGCCGTTAAATTTTTTATTTGGTTTTTTTTGTATTTTGTGCGGCTTTATTTTTCCGGTCTCATGTTTAATATTATTTTTTTATATGGGTTTATGTGTTGGGCGTCATGTCGTGGGTATTTTTTTATCTGAATAAGTCAATACTTTTGTAATTTTTTTTTCTTATTTTGTGCCGAGCAAAAAAAAAATTTTTTTTTTATTATTTTTGTGCAATAGTTTCTTTTTTTTATATGGGCTTATGTGTTTGGTCTCATGTCGCGGATATTTTTTGATCTGAATAAATAAGTACTTTTGTAATTTTGTTTCCTATTTTGTGGCGAGCAATTTTTTTTTAAAGTTGCCTCGTTAAAGAAAAAGAAAAACCAAAAAAAAAAGTGTCAAATGGGCCGGCCCAAAGTAGGAGCCCAATGGGCCGGTTACTGTAGCAACTATGTCAAAACGACATAGTTTTATTCCACACATAGTATATGTATATAATAAAAGCATGATTGCTCACGCGTTGCTGCGAGGCGTTATTTATTTTTTTATTTTTTTATTTTGTGCGGGTTTATTTTTTCGGTCTCATGTTTAATAGTTTGTTTTTTTTATATGGGCTTATGTGTTGGGCCTCATGTCGCGGCTATTTTTTAATCTGAATAAATCAGTGCGTTGCTGCGAGGCGTTATGTTTTTATTTTTATTTTTTGCGGCTTTATTTTTTCGGTCTCATGTTTAATAGTTTTTTTTATATGGGCTTATGTGTTGAGCCTCATGTCGCGGGTATTTTTTTGATCTAAATAAGTCAGTACTTTTGTAAAAAAAATTCCTATTTTGTGCCGAGCAATTTTTTTTTTATATTGCCTACTTAAAAAAAATAGTTTTTTTTTTATATGGGCTTATGTGTTGGGCCTTATGTCGCGGGTATTTTTTGATCTGAATAAATCAGTGCGTTGCTGTGAGGCTTTATGGTTTTTTATTGTTTTTTTTTATTTTTTTTTATTTTTTGCGGGTTTATTATTCGGTCTCATGTTTAATAGTTTTGTTTTTTTTTTCTATATGGGTTTATGTGTTGGGTCTCATGTCGCGGGTATTTTTTGATATAAATAAATCAATACTTTTGTAATTTTTTTTCTTATTTTGTGTCGAGTATTTTTTTTTATATTGCCTACTTAAAGAGAAAAAAAAACCTCCGAAATGGGTTGGCCCAAACCGGGAGCCCAATGGAAAACACTGTAGTTTTAATAGTTTTTTTTATATGGGTTTATGTGGTCGCGGGTATTTTTTTTATCTAAATAAGTCAGTACTTTTTAAAAAAAAAATTCCTATTTTGTGCCGAGCAATTTTTTTTTATATTGCCTACTTAAAAAAAATAGTTTTTTCTTTATATGGGCTTATATGTCGGGCCTCATGTCGCGGGTATTTTTTGATCTGAATAAATCAGTTTTTTTTTATTTTTTTTATTTTTTGCGGGTTTATTTCTCGGTCTCATGTTTAATAGTTTTGTTTTTTTTTTCTATATGGGTTTATGTGTTGGGCCTCATGTCGCGAGTATTTTTTGATATAAATAAATCAATACTTTTGTAATTTTTTTTCCTATTTTGTGTCGAGCATTTTTTTAATATTGCATACTTAAAGAGAAAAAAAAAACCTCCGAAATGGGCTGGCCCAAACCGGGAGCCCAATGGAAAACACTGTAGCAAGCGACGTAATACTACGTCGTTTTATCCCAATCATAGTATATAGATATAATTAAGTAAGTGTTGGCTCTTAAAAGAAATGGAATTGATCTAATAACGCATTGTAGGAAAAAGGTAGGTAATGGAGAAGACACGTTATTTTGGAAAGAAGTATGGATAGGAGATAAGGCTTTGAAGTTTCAATATGCTAGATTGTATGCTTTGGAAACGAGTAAGCAGATTACAATTGCGAACAAGTTGAGACATAATTCTAGACTTTTCAAAGGATGCCAAGAGGAGGGGCCGAATATGAGCAACATTCTGATTTGAGTTCTCAGATCAACGAGTTGGAGTTGGCCCAAATGCAAGATCGTTGGTATTGGTCTCTGATGGGCATAGGTATATTCTCAGTTAAGTCGGTTCGTAATTTTATAGATGATTTTATGCTTGTTTCAGATGAGGTACCCACTAGATGGGTAAAGATGATTCCGATTAAGGTTAATGTTTTCGCTTGGAGAGTTCGAATGGATAAATTGCTTACTCGGTTGAATTTGTCCCTTAGAGGAATGGACATTCCTTCTATTCTATGTCCTATATGTGATCTTGAAGTTGAATCGATTTCTCATCTTTTATTCTCATGTTCTATGGCTAGAGACATTTTGTCCAAGGTGTTTCAATGGTGGAGTTTGGATTCTACAAGCTTTCTTTCATATGAAGATTGGTTATCATGGTTTATTGATATTCATACTAGTAAACAAGTAAAGTCGGTTTTGGAAGGCGTGTTTTATGTTACGTGGTGGCAGATTTGGAGATTTCGAAACAATTTGTTGTTTGGCTTGACCGTTCCTAGGAAGGCGACTATTTTTGATGATATAATTACTCTAGCATATACATGGTGTTCTAATAGATGTAAGTCCAAGTTAAATTGGAGGAATGGGATGCAATATCCTATGAGTGCTATTATGTAATTTCTATTTCCTTCTAGCTCCTTGCTAGAAGTGTTCTAATAAAATTTGCCGTACAAAAAAAAAACTGACACAAAACCGAACGAACCTGAGTGACCGGGTTCATGTCTTCACAAAATCGATTTTCAGTTTGGTTCGATTCGATTTTGGTCGGTTCTGGTCGGTTTTAACACGATGCTCAACCTTAGTCAGCTAGGGATGGAACCATGACACAATTTGACCATATGTATTTACGAAAAGTTATAAAAATCGAAAAACACAAGTTTTTTTAGAGCATACGCATTTAAACAAAATAGATTTTTTTTCACAAAAGTTTATACTACGTCGCAAAATTTCATGACAAGACGTTCCAAGACACCCTGGTTTGTCCTTGTAGTCAGCACAATCCTGATAGTAAATTTATGTCAATTCATCTACACACTCTGATTAAAGAGAAATGCTACATCCACATAATTTTTACAAACAAACTCCCACATAATGATGTGACAAATATAATTGACCAATCATGTTTTAGTGTATTTTCTCTTTCTTATTTTCACCACCAATAATTGATTGACACATCATTATGTGGATTTGTTTATGTAAAATTTATGTGGATGTAGCACTTCTCCTGATTAAAAGCACTAAGATAGTAAATTTATGTCAATTCATCTACACACTCTCTGATTAAAAGCACTAAGATATTCAACTAATAATCACATACTTTTATTGAAAAACCCTGCATGATGGTTAATTATTTGTTAAATTGTCCCCTAAGCGAAAGTCTACTTCATAATATATAATCAAAAACATCACACGATGTGAACGCATGCTCCCTAAAGTCTTCAGATGCTTTAAAGCCAAGCCGCAACCCTACAATTTAATGGATCTTATTAATAAATATTCTTTTAAAATAAATATTATTTACATAAAAACTTTAAAAAAAATGTTATCTTTTTTGTTTGTGGTTGGTATTAATGGTTTTAATCAGTAGTATTTTTTGTTTTTATCATGAGGTAGAGTTTATATATTCTATTGCTATTCAAACAAGTTTTTTAATCTACCCAACTTATCTAAACTATGCATTATGGCATTGTATAGTTTTATATTCAAATATACCCATAAAGTTAATTAAAAACCTAAAAGTGAATTATTTCTAGTAATAGTTAATTGACAGGCTTACACAAAAGAAACGTCATACAAAGAATTAAGAAATATTATTGTTTTCGTAATCTAAAAGGGTGGCTAAACGATAACTTCAGTGGGCAGCATACGTGTGTTCGACTTTCACAGATATGTATCACCTGTCAATAAAATAATTAAGCGAGATACCTTTAGATAAACAACTAATCATGTTTTTTTTAATATCCACACAATCACATTCACCATAACTTTGTATTTTAAACAACAAACTTCCTAAAGTGTCTCTAATTAAGTAAACATATTGTATGAGTTACTTACCTAAGTATATTATAAAAAATGAGTTGTAACCGATAGGGTCGATCACGGTTCAAAAATCAGACCAGATCGATCAAGATCGGACTGAACCAAAAATCGATTTCGCCTAAAAGATCGGATCGAAATGTTTGGTCCATGCGCGGTTCGGTCCGATCCGGTCCAACAAAGCATAATGACCGGTTTTGCTCAAGGTCAAATCGGAGCGAACGACCCGAATATCAAATATGAGAGAAAGAACGGACCGAAGACCATACCCAAATATGTTCAGTCCGATTCAATAGTCCAATCCGCAATCTATTATGCTTACCTCCCTAGAATAAAACTTTATGCGGACACAAAATATTATTCGGGGAAAGGCAATAATTATGTTAAGAGGGTGGGTGTGTGATTATCCATCAAGTGGTCCTAAAAGAGCATTAGTTTATATTAACCTAATAATTTTAAAGTTATCATAGGACTAGGCCATTTCGTACCATAATTACAGGCATCAAAACGCTTAGGTTGGGTTTAATTTAATATACAACGTAATTAGTATTGCAAAATCTTATTTATAAAAGTTAAAACATTACTAATGATTTACCTTCCGAACAACTAGACAAACGGCTACCATCAAGTAATTCGTCAACCGAAACTACTTACCTCATCAGATAGCTATTCAAGCCTTTCCCGTCAATGTATGAACGTAAGGCATGATCTTGGATTGCCCTCAAAAGCTCGGCATAAAAGATTTTCATCAATTATAAATAGTATTTTAAGTCATTTCAAGTCATTAAACACTATAATCATCATTCATCTTGTTTACCAAACACTCACTCTAACGTTAGAGGGGGTTTGCATAGTTATCTCTTACGCATCACTTAACGTAGTGTTTACATATCTTTTACTTTCAGGTTACTAGCAACTCAACGTAATCGTCATCACCCTTAGATCCTTTGATCACCATTGGGAGGTATGAAAAATACAAACTGTTGTAAAATCAATTACAATACTAAAATGGTTTTTTAATATATTTTATTTATGTTTTTAGACGATTTTGAACTCATCTAAACCTTATTCAATCTAGACTCCAGTTGAATAATATATTGAGTTTTACTAAATACACAAACAAATATCCACAAACATGTGTTGTTCATATGTGATTGACCAAATCAAAAAGAAAAGAAAGAAAGTGTATCAAAATACACCACAACACATGTTTGTGAATGTTTGTTTGTGGGATCAAGATCCTCTCAAGTTATGGTCAAACATGATTCATCATGTTAGTCTTATTGTGAGAGTTAATGAATAAGTGGGCCCATGTTTTTTACTAAAAGAAAATGTTTTATGTACTTATCTTATTTGTGATTGGTGAACACTATAACTTGAGAAGATCTTGATCCTTGTTTGTGGATTGTTTATAGATGTAGCAAAACTCTAATATATTTGTTAGCTAAGCCTAAACGATGAAAAGATGGGCTTTGAATTTCTTTGACCAGCCCATGGTGTACTTCTTTGGAGTTTGGTCATATTCTCGTAGACTCATAACTCTTTATAAATGCTACAACCACACCATTTAAGTCACAAAATATTTAATTTAATTTTCAAACATACAATAACTATTTAACAACTTACTATAACCAGTGTAACACAAGGGCTATTTTAATGTATTTTTTGTATAAATTGATGATCACACAAGTTACAACATTGTATTTTGTTTGTTTTCTTTATTAGCATAAACTATAAGATTTATACCTTTTAGAAGAAAAAAGTTATGTATAAGCTAAATTTACATTTCATTTTTCATCATATATTGTGGCTAAAAACTATAATAAAGTTAAATAATAATGTTGGACACTATTTTTGAATAAATTGTGATGTTACATTGATACTAAAAAAATGAATTGTAGTTAAACAACAAATACACCATAATGGCAATATGTCATCACCTTATGCAGCTTTATTATCTTTTCCTCATCATCTAGTATTGAAGTCTACTTCCATGATTTAGATATTGAATAAGTAGCAGCTGAAGATTTGGCTTAGAGAGCTCAGACAATGAAGCCGTTGGGCTGGTGTCGTGATGTCACGTCAGTCAAATGCTCAACGGCATCAGAAACTGAACGACACCATATTTTCTGGTGCCATTGGCCAAAATAATTTCTTGTTTTTTCATTTATATAAAAATAAAATTACACAATATAACTAAAATTAAATTCATTACATAAAAATAAAATATTACATAAAAATAAAACATTACATAAAAATAAAAATTACAAACTAGTGATTATCCCATTGATGCTCCACGAGGTCATGTCGAAGATCGATGTGCTTTTTTCTATCTCGAAGTTCTTTTGACTTCCTAAGATGTAATTTACATCTTTCGAGCCAGTTTCGTTGAATGTTCGGCTCTGGACTAACGAACAAATCTCTCATGTTCACTTCAAATCCTTCGTCGTCCAACATCATGTTATGTAATATTATACAACAATACATGATTTTTTTCAGCATGTTGATTTGGTAAGCACGAGCGGGTTGTATAATTTCGCAACGACATTGTAGGACTCCGAAAGCTCATTCAATATCTTTCCTTGAACTTTCTTGAATTCTTTTCAACTTCAAGGTTTTTTCATCCCTTGCAACAGAAAACGTTTTGACAAACGTAGACCATGCTGGATAAATACCGTCGGCTAAATAGTAACATTTCCTATATGAAGTAGAATATATATTGGAAGTGTGCGTGAAGTATAAAATAATAAGGAAGTATTTATAGGATTTTTAAGAGGTAAAATGGGATTTTTGGATTATTTTTTTCAAAAACCCGCTCCTCCCAACGGCTATAAAAAAAAGAGAACCGCGTGGGCTGGTTGGAGCGGCGCGAGGCCGAACGGTGCGCCGTTGGCAAAACTCGCGTCATTGAATGGCACCGACGAACAGCACGACCGTTCCCCTCACTCTTAGAAAGTTGATATACACAAATTCTTCAAAATCCTTTTATTAAATATTTGTAATTACCTTATGTGCGACATCGTTATTAGGATTTTCGATGACTATCTTGTAATCCCTCCACTCGTGTTTTTCACAACTATGATGTAACCTGGCATTGAAACGCATGTAAGTTACTTTATTCTAACCAACTCTCATAGTTACAAAAACTTCATTAAAACAAAATAATCTAGTACATAGAAGAAATGACATCTAAACACAACCAATGTGTAGCTATAAACATGACCATATAAGAAAAGTAAAAACTTGGTGAATTTTACAATTTCTCACCTTCATAATGTTCTTTGACAATGAGTTAGTTACGTAAATAGTTAACTCTTGGCGTTCATCATGTTCTTTCCCAAAACATAATAATTAACTCTTGGCGTTCATCAATAACTATATTATGCATCCTAAATTCAGGTCATATTGAATGCAACGATTTTTTTTGTCAAAAGGAACCGAAAGACTAAGCAAATAACATGTAAAAGATAGATAGAACTTCAAACCTGGACAAACCGAAGGATTTGAAATATTGTAACTGTTGGATTATGATCATATATGAATTAATATATGTCCGGAAATATTTTCGAGCCTAAGGGGACGCACACTTTTATATGTTAAATGACGAGTAAATATATTAATGTAATATATTAAATGTATAACAAACGATCGTTAAAAGTTAACAAGTATTAAATAATTAGTTAAACGTTTAATGGTTAAACGTGAGGGGCTAATTATTAATAAACCGAAGTTTAAAGGGTTTGGTTTACTCTTTTTATTCCTAGTCGGCAAGAGAAGTAATCCTACAAGGATTAAAAGATCAACTCTATAAATAAAAGGTTAATTGTTTCATTATGATAATAACTTGATCTTTGGTTTTGTCTTCACAATCAAACAAACAAACCGCACACCTTTGGGTTCTTTTTGTTTAGTTCGATCGTCACTTATTAGTGATTCATTGTTCGTAAGTTGATAGATTCAAGAGACGAATAAAGATCGTTTGTTATACACTGCTAGTACTAGCATACCTCATCGTTTGCTAAGAACGTGTGGAAGCTTAGAGGAATCATACTTTTGATTCTAGTGGTTACGCGTTGTATTATACACACGCGTATAAAGAAGACGGTGTTTACGGTTACCTATAACGGTGTATCGTTTCGTGCTAAAAGGTACATGTTTTCTATCTTGTTAATTATTGTGTTCTACACGTGATCATTTATTCCGCTGCGTACTCGTGTTAATTAATTGTTAATTAGGTTATAAAACCCAACAGTGGTATCAGAGCCATCGTGTAGAATCTTTAATTACAAGAAATTAAATTGGACAAAATTAGAGTTTCATAATTAATTTTAATGCCCCGTTGGGCGGTTTTTTGTTAAAAAGATTTGATCTTGAAGGTTAATAAAATTAATTAGACGAGATTTAGGTTGTATGCAATTTTATATAAAATCATGATATATTAATTGTTAATTGTTAATTGTTAATATGGATCCATGATAAAATCATGCAAATTTATCATGGATTGATATTTGATATTATAATCTTGTTAATTGTTAAAAAGATTTGTTTTAAATATGATTAAAATACACATAATTTTAAATATTTTCTTAACTGGTAAGATCCTTGATTCATGAATTCGGGAAGACCCTTATTAGTGAATCAATGGGGCCTAAAAATAGTTAAAAGGTTTTATGTGCTATGTGGTATTTATTTATATAAGGCTTACGCAATCGATTATATCGATGTATGTGGCCGGAGTTTATAGGACGAAGGAGCCTTATATGAATAAATGCATGTTTTATTATTAGATAATTAGGATCATATTTAATGTTTGCATGCCTTAATTGTTAAGTGTGTTTAAATAAATGTTATTTAGTTTAGTTGATGTTTATTGGTTTTATTTTAAGTTCTTGACTTGTGAGAAAATAAAAAGAGTTTTTCTGAAAACAAAAATAAACATGACTAATGATTATCGAAATAAGATTTATCATGGACTATATATTGCAAAAAGTCAAAAATGGATCCGGCTTACATCCGGTGTAAAATCTTCCATGATTAGACTAGCAATTTATAGTTCATAATGTGTTTTAAATTAAAGTTTTAATTTTTATCAATGACGTAATTTGCAAAAGTACTATATAGTTGCAAGGATAAGGTTCGGGGAGACTCATCAAGACTTCGGTCTTGTAGATACCATTACCCTATAATACCTGACTACGTTGTAGTTTCCTTACCTTGTATACTATGTAGGAAGTCGCGAATGGTCTAGGGTTTGAATGATTTTTGTCATTCTTTAATCTTTTTCCGCGATAAAAAGCAAATCTTTAAATTTAAAGATACGTTGAATCGTCAATTTTAAGGTCTCACTTTTATGTATAAGATACAATGATAATAGGTGATACCGTAATAATAACTTAATTGAGTAAAAGTTTTTATTAAAATAATTGTAACGAAGATGTATGCATGCTTCTTCGTACATAATTTGACACGTCAAATAAAATACCCTTTTTCAACTAAGTTTTTGCCATCCAATTTATAAAGACACTTGTAGACTGCTCTTTACCTATGCGTGAGACGCATGTAGATTTGCAATCACAAGGTAATTATACGCTTTTCCGTGAGACGGTGAGTGTTACATAATTACTGTTTTAAAATTGGACGACTTAGCGTTGTTGTGGTTAGACCTGTTAACACGTGGCATAGATGGGAAGAAACATGCTTACTAGATATTATTGTAATAAAGTAAGTCCCATATGGTTTAGGAATTGCAAAAGTTGTGTCCCCTCCCTCCCTCATTACAACACAATCTTGTTATTGAATTTCTATCGTTTTTTCTCAGTTTAATACCTTTAACTTGTTAAACTTTATACTTTTTGTTCCGCATTTTCTATTTCACAGTTTTATAATATAAGTAAAATTATAAAAATAAAAGAAAATTTATAAATTAAAAAAGAAAAAAACACGAGGGGTTATTAATTGTAAAAATGGAATCCTAATAAACCAACCCCATATGATATGATATAGACAGCACCTTAAGATGTAAACAACTAGACAAAGGCTCATGTTATTAATACCCCCTAAAACACCGTTTGTACCCCCCTTGGGTTTTTCCGGTTTTTTATTTTTTTTTTATAATTTTGTATATGTTATAAAACTGTGAACCGGAAAGTGCGGAACGAAAAATATAAAGTTTGACTAGTCAAAAGTCTTAAACTGTCAAAAAATACGAAACAGAAACTGATAAAAAAACTGCGTTATACTGTAAACAAGGGGACAAAGGAATCAAAAGTACGGAACATCCGTACTTTTGGTGGGCCAGAGGGGTACCAATAGTAGCACGCCTGACAAAACAAAAAACAAACATTGATAAGTACCAAAACATTCCTTGATATTCCTTAGTAACTGTCAATGTTTGGATTCCAAAAGTACAAAAGAAACATTCCTAAATAAAGTCAAAAGATATAACAGCAGCATCTAACAAAAACCCTTTTAAGCACAAGTTACAACTGCATAATGCACACTACATGTTACCTATTTTTCCATCCAACCACCCAAAAAAACAAACTCCCAAGTTCAGGAAATTTGTACCTAAATGGAACAAACACCATCAGTACTTGGACCATTGTCGACATCCATTTTATCGGCTTCCTTAACATCTGCTAAAACATGAAGAAACTCGGGAGGAATAGCTGCAGGGTCGAGGTCGAGACAACCCTTTGGAGCGTTTGCAGATTCTTGACCCGTAAGCAGGTACGAAGGTATTTGATGAGAGATTTTCAAGAAGTCCTTTTCTGGAATCACCCTTGTTTCTTTGCTGTCGAGATGTCGGTGAAACACTGTTTTAAATCCTGCAACTTTGACTAGTGGTGTGACGGTAACTCCTGTTTCTTCACTGTACGCGTCAACTTCCACAATTTCATAAGTACGTTTTATTATATCCGATGTTTTATCGTATTTGTATAGAGCACAAGCACTTCCCTTTTTAGGGAAAACACGAATGTTACCGTTTTTCTGCTTTGAAAAGCTAGCTTTGTGTGAGAAATAGTTAGGAGAGGTAACGGTTTCGTGTTTTCCTGGTTGAAACTCGCCGAATGCTTCCAGGAACCCGGGAAACGGAAGTGGTTTCTTGTTAGGTTTTGAGCTAAGCCAACATACTT